>JANHFX010016878.1:16349-44345 GCA_027560015.1 Chloroceryle amazona | reverse complement strand
TTCTGATACACCCCAGAATGGCATTGGCCCTCTTGGCCACAAGAGCACATTGCTAGCTCATGTTCAGCCTCCCATCAACTAGGACCCCCAGGTCCTTTTCCCCTTCGCTGCCTTCCAACAGGTCGGTCCCCAACCTATACTAATACCTGAGTTGTTCTTTCTCAGGTGCCAGACTCTACACTTGCCCTTGTTGAATTTCATCAAATTTCTTCCTGCCCAATCCTCCAGCCTGTCCAGATCCCGCTAACTCTGAGTATTTGAAAGATGTATTTATTTTTCACCTTTTGTCTTCCTACTCCTTGTTTCAGAGTAAGAAATACATAGAAAAGTTGGAAGATTAGTATATGATAAAAGAATGATCATGTATTTCTAAATCTGCATGAAAGCACATGTGTACACATGCTAGAAAGGTTTTGAATATGAGAAATGTGCATAGATAAATTACAGTGGTTTTTTTTGCTCAAGGATCCATATTTGTCCAGGAGTTCAATCTCAGATTTTATATTTTAATTAAAAATCATATTTTAAACCCTAATTGCATAGTAGTTACAATATTTCATTCACTATGGAATTTTATATTAATGGAGATGGAATTTTCACCTTCACTTTTTTTTGTGGTTATATTTCAGATACTTGTTCATCTCAGAGAAGCATTAGTATGATCATCTATAAAATTCTTTGTTCACATTACATAGGTGTGAATCAAGTGTTATAGATGTCTAGGAAGTTAATTTTATTTCATGGTAAGCTCTCTCATTTACAGAGAGACATGATTTACCATTATGGGCACAGTTACACACTTGTGTATCTAGTCACCTTTTGGATGAGATGTTGCTTGCATTTGAATGGTTTAGAATATATAGGATGATTGTGACAGCTTCCGTTGGATACATTATTCAGACATTTCTTGTCTTTCTCTTTTACTGGCAGGTGTATGAAGAAACTCCCTTCTCTTAATGTCATAGAACAAATCTCATTGAAATGGTGTCCTCTAGCTATATTTTGTTTCATCTGTTTAAAGAGAAAGTTTGTTATATGGTATAGTGTTTGGTGTGTATCAACTGTTATATTTGTTTACTTGATAGCATGGGAGAGAATAAATTCAATATTGTTGCACTTTATATAATTGGATGACCTGCTTTCTATTCTACAGTATTAGGAAGACAAGTACAATTAATATATTACATGAAATCAAACGTAAAGGAAATTCTCTTGAAGATAATAACTATTTTCACTCTGTGCCACATAGAAAGGCACTCTGATGTAATGTTCTATATTTCATAGAATCATAGAATGTTAGGGGTTGGAAGGGACCTCTAGAGATCATTGAGTCCAACCCCCCTGCCAAAGCAGGTTCACTAGGGCATGTCACAGAGGACCGCATCAGGGCGGGTTTTAAAAGTCTTCAGAGAAGGGGACTCCACAGACAACCTCTCTGGGCAGCCTGTTCTAGTGCTCTGTCACGCTCACAGTAAAGCAGTGTTTTCCTCATGTTGAGGTGGAACCGTCTGTGCTCAAGTTTATTCCTGCTATTCCTTGTCCTGTTACTGGGCACTACAGAAAACTGATTGTCTCCTTCATTTTGACACCCACACCTCAGATATTTATAGACATTAAGAAGATTGCCATTTTATTTATTTATTTATGCAACCTAAATAAAATATTAGAAAAGTTTTTTTTCTGAGGTTAAGAATCTGAAGGTGCTTTTAAAGATGAACAAAATTGTAACTTTAAAGTATTGTCAAGTTTCTGAAGTGTGGATGTGTGGAATAAAGAACTGTACATTTCAAAGATGGGTTAATAAGGCCATCTCTCTATTGATAGCACATTGTTCCTTGTAGTGAATTAGCTAGCTCATTTTCCTGTTACAGGGCGGGCCCCACAAAATGAAGCTTGCACCATTTAAATTGTCCATCAGTCCAGACAAGGCTTTATGGGGGCGTATATTCTGATAATAATGGTATTTGATCCTTCAGACTAATATATAAAATATAGAAATAAGTAGATGGGGAAACATGGTATCTGCTGCAAATTAACTGTTTGAAGTAGGAAACTTAAGTTACTGCAGTCATTGAAAAGGTGGTTTCTTTATTATTTCTGTTTCTGACTTAGATTTCTTTTCATGTTTGCTGTGCCCTACTACCCCTAAATCTCTTTCAGCCTGCCAGCTTTCACAGTTCCTCCCAGTCATACCGTCCTGGTTTTGGTTTATTTTTCCTCAGATGTATTAGCCTGTGCCTTCCTATGTCTATTTTGTTACTTCCTGTCTGTGTTTTCCAGGGTTCTTCTGTCCCTCCTGCTGCCCTTCTCAATTTAATATTCTATATGAATTTACTTTTGCTATTTGCTTATCTTCAAATTGCTAAAGAGAATGCTAGATAACAACAGACCTGATATTACACTTGACAAAAAAAGTACCTAGGAAAGTTCCTGTGAACATTTGCAATTTATTTTCTATATAGAGCATTTTATAAGTATTAAATTTTTGTTTGAATTAAAAAAAGTGCATATATAAAATTACACAGATGCTTTCTAAATGCTTACATTAAAGACACTCAAATATTGTAATACTTCTGTGTCTGTATCCTAAGAAGAAAAATTACCTGCTTCTGGATAGTTAATTGAACTAGTAATTACTTTTGAGCATGTGGGTTGGTTGTTTCCTGCTTGAAATAATTATGCAGTGAAGCCTATACCAGAGCTACCAGCAGGAAGCTAACAACTGTTGTATTGGTGGAAAGAGTTTATAAAGCATTAACACTTTTTTTTTTCTTTTTTTTCTGTTTTTTTTTTTCTTTTTTTTTCTTTGCCAGATGGAGAAACAGATGGATGTGTAATGTACACATGATCACAGCTCTCAACCAGCAGCCACAGTGAAACATAGAAAAATCAGGTGTAGCTACTCTACAGTTGTTGGCTGTGATTGACCCATTGCTCTAAAACTAAATTTCTAAAGTGACTATTTCAATTTTAAACTTCCAAAAGATCAACTGAAAGACTTATTTCTGAGCAATAGAATTATCACCATCATTAGTGTGATTTATAGTTGCATATCATCAGAGAAGAGAGAGCCCCCTTCCCCCTCCCCCCTTCCCGCCCTCATCATCTTATGGGTTTTGATACGTGCTTTGTACTTGTGCTATGCTCCCCTCTCATTTTTTTTTTAAATATCTGTGTTTAGTATTTGTTCTTCCTAGTGGTTGTATGGGTTATGATTAGAATGATGATTTTCAGTAATGATAATTTAACTTTCAAGTATAATCATATATGTTAATTTTTTTTGTCCTATACGTGTACTATTCCCTCATTCCCAATATAATTGACATTTCAGTCTCAGCACAGTAAGCACACAATCAGAGTTGTAAATGCATTGTCAGATTGTGCTTTGGTTTGCCAAAACTGTTCTTATATTAATTTGGGGTCATTGACTGTTAACAATATGAAATGTCATGAATATGAACTAAATCAATGTGATTACCACAGTGGAAAAATTAATCACCTAGCTTGTCTTTATCATTTGACTACCAACAGATAGGAATCTATAAACATAAAGGCAACAAAAAAGCACCTAGGTATGATCTTGAATATTTATCCTCTTGATAATAATATCTTTGAAAAGAAGGGCACATTCAACTTCTGATGGAAAAAAACAAAGAAGTGAAAAAATAGTAAGTAAATTAACATAACATACAATCCTTTTTCTAACTCATATTAAGTATTTATAATGCTAAATTATAAAATACTTAAGAAAAGGGTCAACAAATAAGTAGGGATGGTGTAAGGGAAAAAAAGTAAAAAGCAAGCTAGAAGGCTTTTATGCTAGTAACATGGAGCCTTCTTCGATTCCATGATCACCTGCAGAAAAAATTTAGATAGGCATAAGAAGACACGATAAGCATTTAGGAGGATTATGTTTGAAAAACAAAGCCAAAAGCCTTCATAGTAATTGTGTTACAATGGATGTTTAAAAAACTAACTGGGATACTATGTTCGAATGCGCAACTGAATTGTAAAGCAATTGTAAACCAAGCAAAGCTGGCAAAGCAGTCCAAAAAATGGAGAAGAGCCCAGGAGCCCTCAGAAAGAGGGTGAGCGACTAAGCAAGCAAGCTAGCAAGCAAAATTAGCAAGCTAACAAAAAAACCCCAACCCAAACTAGCAAGCTAACAAAAAAGCTCTATAGACCCTCCAGATCCCTCAGCTTTATACCAAATATGCCATATCTGGGCTGGAATCCCTCACTGGTCAGTTTGGGGTCCTGTCCGCTCCTCCCTGCAGGTGCAGCCTTTCACTTTCTGCACCCCCAGTGTGCTTGGTGCACAAGATCCAGCAGTGGCCTTGGTCTGCACATCAACCCCTTGTAGTAACTCTGCCCATGGGGTGTTATCCCTGCCAGCAGCAGACACTGCCTGGGAAAACAGGCTGCTAACTTCAGACAGTGCAGGGAGTTAGAAGAGCTGAGCTGAAAAGTAAAATCACTGAACAGAATCCGTTCTGTTCTCACTCAGACCAGGAAAATTCTTTAGAAATAAGTAGTGATTGTGGCCCATGAGAAAAAAGGAAAAATGAGGGGGAAAAAATATTACTATATATTATTATTATTATGGTTTTTATAATATTCCACATAAGAGCTGTTAATATTTTCAGAACTTAGTCACTGAAGAATTATTGACAAATTATACATATTCTTAAAAATCAAAGAAAGATCAGAAAAATGAAATATGACTTGGCACCTTTTCAATATTTCCAAAGCAGGTGTTGAGCAGAATTTGACCCCTTTTTACAGCAAAGTTTGGGACAAACCTCTGGGAATAATTTGTTTTGTCATTTGACGTGTAAATTGGTAACTATGTTATATAATACAAATTTTAGACAGGCTTTTATTGTGACAGTGCAGGGAAACATTGCATATATTTTTTGCTGTAATGTTAATATTTCCAAATATTTAACCTGTTCTAAACTATATTGATAGATATCATTATAAAAGAACTATGTATTATAAAATCAATTATTTCTTCTCGTTAATATCTGCCACTAAAAAACAAACAAACAAAGAAAGAACAAAAAACATTAGAATGTCTTTCCTGAGGATTGTATTACTATTATTTGAGTACTACCTAAAAAGATAGTTTAACCTCTGTATATGTTCTGACAAGTCATTTTAGTGACAAAATGTGTTCTTGGTATAACTCACATGCTTTTTTTTCTATACAGTAAATTCAAAGAATCATTTGTAGAATTTTTTTAGTTGAATAAGGTTTCAACAAATGTCCCTGCCCCAAATTGGTCCTAAAATTTATTGGAAGATGATCATAAAAATATTTATTTCCTTCATTAGGTTACACTTGGGAATCATTTTAAGTCTCCCTCAGTTGAAGGATATCAGTGTGCTTAGATGATATTTAACTATTTTTCCACAATCTTTCTTTAAACCGAATTAAAATTCAGTATTAGCAGGAGCAGCATGCCCATGGGCAGTAGCACGTTAACTGCTACACTTTCTTAAAGACCTCATGCCTTCTTCCATTTACCATGTTCAGACACCAAGTTTCAGGTCAGGATAAAACTTCAGTGAACCAGGACATGTTGCTGAAGCTGAAGAGAAATATGGATGAAAAACATTTGGTCTAGAAAGTGGAAGGAAAATGCAAAGGGTCATTTTTCCCTAACACAGAGCAGCAAAATGTCCATGGTGTGCTAATTTTCAGTCTCTGCAGAGTAAATTAATATAGGAAATACTAACTGACCTCTACAGATTTACTCTTTGAGCAAAAAGGTGTGTTCATTAAATTAATCAATTACATTAATGTAACAAATTAGGTCTACTATTCTGTGCATTCAGTACTTCATTAAGTGGAAGTAAACTCACAGAAACCTTCGCTTCTATTTGCACACTTCTCCCATTGAAAATTTTGCCCTGAATATCCAGAGAACTTTCTGTAATCAGCATCATTTGGGTATCTCCAGTTGGAATTTCTTTTTTTCAGTGTCAATAAGTGCTTAAAGACTACAGTATTGGATCACCAGTAATTTGTCTGTGCTAGTTTTGAAATGCTGATGTTTTGATTTTTGCAGGTTTTTGATAATTTATTTTAAACAGTGAAGTTCAGTTGGATCCATATTAAAAACTGATTGTGAAACACCAAGCTATGAAGGATAGATGAGGTAGAGCAAGCAGGAACTAGAATATGCCACTTTTGAAAATCTTAATTTTCTGCTGCCTTTTTAGAAAAAGTATGTAACTTTTTTGACAAGTGTAATATTTCCTCTGCTGCCAATTGGGTGCAATGAACAGACTTTCCACCTTTTCCTAAATGGAGTTTCATATTTGCATACATATATTAAAACCTTGTGAGATAACTGCATGAAATCCACCACATATTTACAAGAACTCTGGGTACAGAAGTAGCTAAGAAAATGCAAAAATGGCAATTTGCTGACAATAATCCAAAGCTGACAAGAAATGCTTTTTAGAACTTAGAAACAAGTAAGTATCTTGACATCTGAGAAAAAAAGATAATAGGATCTTTCCTTTTGTAAGTTTACAATTACATATGTATAGAAAAAGACATCTCCCTTTCAAAATCATATGGCATAATGTATTTAGTTAAAGGAAGATTTCCATCTAAGTAGCAGCTAATATGATTTTGTTCAACTTTCTCAGTGGAACGATTGTAACAGTATGTTTCCATTATAAAGAATTTCAAAATTAGAGTTAATGCCTTATTCAGAAGCTAATAAAAATTTTGAATAGTACTTCATAGAAAGTAAGTTATAGAGTAAATAATTTTGTCATACAGGTTTAGTATAATCCTTCCTGATGGTTTCTTTAAAAGTATATTTTAGAAAAATGAAAGCAGCTATAGATACTGTGTTTTTATAAATAGTGCATTTTATGTAATATAAACTCCAAACCACTTAAAGTTGAATCATAATCTCATCTTTTGTATAACATCTTTCCTGATGTAAATTTTCTCTGAACTGCTTGTATGGAGGAACACTGAGTTAGGATAAAAACCAGAGAGTTCATGTTAATATAGTACTTCTTTTCCCTGCTTTCAATAAAAGTCAGAACTGAGCTCTCTTTCCTCAGACTGACTAGCTACACCTGAATCCTGTAAGATCAACAGAGAGATGATGTGGAAAATATGATTTATATTTAAAAGTGTCATTCAATTATTAAGAAAGAATTAGATTTTTGTAAAAATAGAATTTGATGAAAAAAACCCCACCTCCATTTCAAATCCTCTTGCATCTTCTATATGGCCTTGGATGCAAATATATAGAATATGGCTGATGATATTATATTTCATTATTAATAATGAAGGCTTCATTTAGTCCTTTTTAAAAAAAAAACAAAAAAACAAACAACAAAAAAGATCCAAGCTTTCTTCTCATTTGTATGGTTTCTCAGAATAAGCTATTAAGTTTTTCTTGTTTCAGATGTGGGTTGTAAAGGCAAAATACACTGGCTATTCTGGTAGTGTATCCATTTGTATTCAGAAGTATATAAATAAGTTCATCATAATATTTCTAAAACACTTTTGAACCTACAAATCTCTGAATGCAGTACCATGCAATTTATAATCAGAAGTTTCATTCAAGTGTTTTTACCACTGAGTAAGAATCTAATAGGTTATAAGAAATATCATCAGCTATCTCCTACATATATATTCTCTCTAACTTTTGAAAATAATTGATGGACTTTTTGCATGCTACAGTCATGAGCAATTTTTAAAAGTATGCATTTGTTCTTTGTTGTTTTAACACTTAACTTTCCAGAAGTAGATTACTGTTAGTAAAAAAAAATTTAGAAAAAAGTCTTGTTATAAGTTATAACTTCTGAAACAGTGACTTCTTCCGTGGAGACATTAATTAAAGAAAACCGTATGGCAGTCATTCAAGAATGGAAGTGATGCTTCCTTTAGATCTACAGAATATGTCCTTGTTTAGGAACCATAAATTATATGGAATAACTGTAATAGCCGTAAATCTGAATAACTATACCATATCTGGGACAATAATTTGAAAAAGGTTATATTTATACTTCAGTGAGGCATCTTTCAAATTAAAAGTTATTTAAGGGCTAAAATCAATTGACTATAGAGTATCATGTTTTCTGATGGGAATAATAGAGAAAAGATGACTGGAAGTTGTTTATTACAATGATAAAATGAGTTTTTAGCTCTGGTTATTATCACCCCATACATTCATCATTATATACTACTCAATTTTTTTATTATATTGATTTATTTCATTGCCCAAGACAGTTTGTACTTGTATGAAATTCAGAAAACATTGATTTACTTAAATTATTCAGTGCTTTAGTGTATGGCTATTATGTCATTTAACACTTTAGACAAATCAATACACTTTTAAAAATTGCTTTCCTTATTCAGAAGGTTTGCAAGTGTTCTTTTCTGGATTCATTAGCTGGCTATAAGGTGACAATATTTTATAAGTAATGTATTTTAAAACTACAAAGGGTTTTATATATATATAAATGCATAAGTAGCTACAAGTAAAATGAATAAGTTTGCCTAAAGCATTCTCTTATGTAGAATATGCCTTAAATTTACAGCATTATTCTCAAATGTATCATGGCATGTCCATATAAAGCTTTTTTGGTTAACTATTAATCATTGGT
Organism: Chloroceryle amazona; assembly: GCA_027560015.1. Classification (NCBI taxonomy): domain Eukaryota; kingdom Metazoa; phylum Chordata; class Aves; order Coraciiformes; family Cerylidae; genus Chloroceryle; species Chloroceryle amazona. The sequence continues at coordinate 35,699 of JANHFX010016878.1, read as the reverse complement.
GGATGGTAAAAATGTTTGTACCAGTACTTTACAAAGACTAGCAAGTTTGACTGTTTGACACAGAATAACCTTCAGTTGTCTGTAGAAAAGTCTTGACCACTAATGGATTTTTGTAGTTGGGTTACAGATAAGAAGTATACAATCAAATATGACAAGAAAAACATCATCTACAGGTAGATAACTCCGTCATAAGAAAAGAAATCAGTGCCATATTCTTACTGAAATTCACAGTACTGGGACAATTGCTTTTATACACTATGGGCACTCGTACAAATGACTTGCGATTCCTGAACAAAAGTTATCTTACAAAATACAGAGACTCATACTGATTAAAAGAGGCATTGGTTCACACGAATGTAAACAAGCATTTATATTTTTTACTAAATATATACTAGAACAAAGAAGCTGTTGAACAAACAGCTTTTACAGCTATATTTTTCCAAAGAAAAAAATCCTTTTCAGCTGCTGAATAGAGGAATGAGAAGCTCAGGTTTAATCCTAAAAGGATTTATTATTCAGATTTCAATATTTTGACAACAATACACAAGCTTTCATATTTTATTAGAAGGTATTTCAGTTCCATCCATTTTACAACAAAAGACATTATTCAAATCTGTTTGGGATACTTTTATCTCCCTCACTGCAAAAATCTCCAGAAAACCTACAAACCTATATTTGGTTTCTTTATTGGTAATTTAGCTCTTTGAAATCAAGAGTGCTTATTATTTGTTTTGACTGGAAAGTTCAAACTTCTTCATGCTCACATTGGACAACTGAGGAATTAGTAGGATATCTTCCCTCCACCTCCCTTCTTCAAAGTTCTTTATTTTCATCTACAAGGAAAAAAAAAAACAAACCTCTGCCTACCTGTTTTCCTTTATTTGTCTCGTTCAATTCCTTATGAACGTTAACTCCCATAGACTCATTCTAACTCAAATTAATGCTCAGGAGAAACCTCTCTATCGCAGTAGCAGTATACAAGATTATTTTTACAGATTAATTCTGGACATATAATCCATATGCATAATTCATTTCCATAGAGATTTAAAGTTCAAACTTGCTGCATTTCAGGATTCCTTCTGTTTTGCCCCAGGGTCCATAGACTTTTTTAGATCTTGAAAAGAGAAATATTCTATAGGTAGCTGTATGGATGTGTTTGTTCAATAATCTGGCCTACCTGAAATAGTATAGTGTAGCAGTTAACACCTTTAAGAATTTTAACCCCATTTTTAGAGGTCAGAATGGATTTACATTGAAATAATTAAAACTGTCTTCATTCTGAAGGAATTGTGTAGGGGTTTCTACAGTAACATGTTTTCTGCAGTATTTGCCATAATACTGATATTTTGTCAGATGTAGAAATATTTTTATTGGAAGGGCTGATAACTGGGAAATATCTACCTGTAATGCATAATCATATCTATTTATCCAGTGACGTGCTCTAAGAAGTACTCCACTATTTAATGTATTAAAAAATTATATATTGTGGGTCTTACTGTGTAATAGAAGTATACTCAATCACTAGCAATAGATGTCTCTGGCCATGGCAGGGGGGGTGGACCAGATAACCTTTAATATCCCTTCCAACCCAAACCATTCCATGAGTATGTGACTCTGTGATCTACCTTCTGGCCATATGGAATTTTTGTCTGACCTGGAGGGGGACAGAGAGAAAGGGCCAGCTGGAAATTCCCACTGACAACTTCGTGCACTAAAGGGTTTTCCTAAAAAAACTCAAGAGTCAAGATACATTCTCTTCAGTAAAGGATCTTCTCTTCCAAGGGACTGAAGATGTAAGATACAAGTAGGTATATTATGAATTGTGGGGATTATATAAGGAATTTAGTAATAATCAGTCTAACAAAAATCACACTGCCAGTTTTACAGTGTTCCAGAAGAAAGACATGGATTGTTTATGGCTTTGCTGAGCATGTCTTTCAAACAGACAAAGAATATATAATGATATATATTGAAATGTCCAAAGATATAGTTAGGCAGTTTTTACTTTTTGCTTGCTGAATGATTTGTTTCAGGAGGAGATTCTGTGTGGGAGTAATGATGGTTTTGACTGATTACCAAAAAAACCCCACTGACATGTCATGGTGAATAAAACCATGGAAATATGAGGAAGAACACTGAAACTATCAATCTGCCCTGTAGGGGTGTTCTTTTATAAAATAACAGATTTTACAGCAAGGCAGGAGCAGAGGGTTCATCCAACACATTTAGTAGAGGAGCGGAATAATTGTTTGGATTTAAAACATTGGGAGACATTGTACTGGGCAATTCAAACAAGGACACTTGCTTCCTGTTTCTCGAAAATCCTTTCCTTATAACTATATCATTCTGATGGACTGAGGCACCAGCATAGCTCATTCCATATGTAACAATCAAGACCTAGTGCACCTAATTAATAAACAGATGGTAATAGCCCTATGGGTCCTTAAGTCAGTAAGGGCTTTTGTGCTCCATTGGTTATGTCACAGTATCCTTTCTTAAGGGATGCATATGCCAAGACTGGATAATGGCATAGCAGATGCTACATCTTGATATCAGGATGGCAGGAAGTCAGCCAAGATCCTAAGGGAGTGTCCAGACAGTTATGGAATGAGCTTAATCTTGTTACAGCAGGGGGCAGAGTCTTGCCCAAGAGTGTTGAAAAGAATAATCTGGCATGGAAGTATTTTTGAAATTCAGAGAACAAGAAGGGTTATTGTGGGGTGACCTCTTTAGGTAACACACTGCATGACCAACATTGTGAAGAAAGACTTGGCAGCCTCCACCCTGTTGAGTGTGCCGGTGACCTTTCTGGTTTAGTTCTGTCTGATGGCATTCCCAGACACTTTCTGGGGACAGCAATTCAAAGCCATAAGTTCCTCTACAAAGAGGTGGGCAGAAGAATGAGACAAAAGTTATCCTGCAGTGGTGAATGTCTAGCTAAAGGCATGAATGCTACCTGTAACTATAGTAGGAAAAGATATGATTTCATTTTGCATTCAAAGTGTTGGTTTTTTGGCATGTTCATTTGACATGTCCACATTATCAGTAAATGATAGTATGGAAATGGGCAGGATTGGGCCGAACCATGAGTGTAAATACTATGCACAACAATAGAAACAATTATCAGACATAAAAAACTTAGCAGGTAGTTTAGAAGGGCCAGTAAAGTGTCTATTTAAGTGACTGTTGTGCCATTCTGACATTCAAGAAATTTTAAGGGACACCAGTCATCAAGTTGCACACTATTACAAACCCTCTCTTTCCTGATTTCAGTTCCTAGGAAGAATAAGCATCTGGAAGTGGTATTAAAGCCTCATGATGTCAGTACGAGTTCATTCTAAAGAAATGTAGGCATGCCAGTTGCTTTCTGTTTGTTCACAAGAACTCCAGCTTCTTGGAATGTCTATCCAGGTGCCATAGGGATTATATTTGCTTTATAATCCTGCCTGCTTTACTGAAACAGTCAATGAGAACTGAGATAGAGTTCTGTTTCTGGCCACGCTGTAAGTTCAGGAACTTACAGCAATGATCAGTATCTATAAACATAACCAAAGGTACCTATAATTATTTAACCCAGAATGATACCAACATGGATCCGATTTTTGGAGCTCCCAATAATACAGGTTGAACATGGATTTTTCTCAGACAAATAGAGAATGGTTTTTGATTATTACTTAGAGACATTTATTTATTGCTGTGCCATTCACAGATATATTTTGTGTTTTACAGTCACTATTTTTAGATTTTTTTGAGTAGTTGAAATTAAAAATTGATTTAGGCAACTGCTTTCCTTTCTGGCAAGCTAAATTGCTTTGAATAGAGAAAGCTCTCAGTTAAGGAGAAGTCTTGTTACGTCTCACACCTTTCATAATTACACTGTTATAGGATGGGTGGTAAACCAGGAAGACAAGCAGAGAAATCTTACCATTTTCTACCACATCTTAAAGAATCTACTACTTCAGTAGCCTATTGCTCAGAACTGAATTAGGATATGATCTACAGACTGCTGAGTTCACTTGGTACAAATATCATCTACAGAGCTGTGACTGACAAGTACTATTAATGCCATAGGCTCTAGAAACAGTGTGTCTAGTCCTTTCCTTTGCTATTCAAGGAAAAGACTCAATCCTGTCATATTAAACAACTTTTTATAAGCATGAAAAATTCTGCCTTGGTTCTTATATCTTTTTCCTTTAATTAAAATTAATACTGTTGACTGATTTGCTTTAAAAGTCTTATGCAAAATTGGCTTACGAATCAGCTTTAGAGATCTGAAAATTGCTTAATGTACCATTTAGGCACAACTGACTTCAGAGGAGTCCTATAATTGCAGGGGAGGATAGTCAGTCACTTCCCTGTACTAGAAGTAATGCTATGTTTTTTTACTTTTCTACTAATGCATTAAAATCAGAAAAGGACCTATCCTAAGTCCTAAATTCCTCAGCAGTCCTGGGGGTGTGTCTGCACTAATGTTTTAGCTGAGATCAGGAGTGCAGTTATGAAGCAAATGTCCCCACCATCCCACTCACTCTGCTTTGTCTCTCATTACCCAGCAGCTGCAGAGCACAGGCACTTGATTCTTCTGGGAAGAAATTGAGCTGGAGGACACATTCCTGGAGCACATCTAATGTGTTTAGTCAGTCAGTCCATCCACAGGACCAGGCAAGCATTAGTCTGAAATGATTTAATTTGATTTCATTTTCACTGTAATGCTTTTACTGACTTTAGTGTTTCCTCTCTGGTGTCATGGATACATGGTAAAATCTGTTGCTTTAGTGTCTTTTTGACATCCCTTTACCAAATACCAATGTGTGAAAGCAATATCCTTTGCCTACTGCCTTTTTTTCAGATGGTATTCCATGATGATGAAAGCTTTAAAGTCCCTGGCCCAATTTGAAAAGTCAAATCTCAGAGTCACCATCACATTTCACAATTTTCCTTCTATATAATCTTTCACTTCATGTGGAGAAAGTATCCTCAGCCCCACAAATTGCAGTATTGCAGTTAGCCTTTTCTGCCTGCCCTTTAGAGTGACCAAACACATCAAATTTTATGGAAGCTGGCACACAGAAAAGGTATTATCACATATATATTCTTTTCTACTGTCACCCTGTGCTTCTTTTAACAACGCTTTTTCTTTCATTTGGAGATTTTTTTAAATCTTCCCTTTTTATGTAGTGACAATATTCTTTGATCAAGCTGTCACCAGAGGACCTATGGTAAAGTTATTGCAAAGGTAGGGTGGCACCTATGTAGAGAGAGACTCTTGAATGGGATGCCAAATAGCAGAGGTCCTGCTTACCACCGGGGCTTCTGCCCACACAGGGAAGAGCATGCGTTCTGTGGTAGCTGGGAGAAAGACAAGGAAAAGAAAATAGATTCTGCACCCTAGGAACCAAAATATTCTCTTAGAAGTCTGACTGTGGCTACATGATATGGATCAATGCTTAGGTTTATATTCTTCAAAGCCAGATTAAATGGTGTTTCAGATGCTTCAAGTGGAGGGTAAATTAACTCATTTGCTGAGTAAATGCCTCTACTATTAGTGGGAAAAATGTCTCTAGTAACAAACACTTTTTTAGATCAGTATCACAGAAAGAGGCAGAGAATAAGCATTATCCAACAAGGCAGAAATTCTTTTGTGCAGTTATTTCATGGAAAACAACAATGCTACCAAACATTTCCCAGTAAGGCAAAACTGGAGGCAAGTCAGGATACTCACAGTGTGCTGTCTGCTGCCTTTATGGTGATTAGATGCATCATTGAACGCTATTACAGAAAAATTACAAGAAATACATTTTGTGATATGTCTCCTAATGACTGTTTGGGCTTATCAATGAGATATACACAAGATCTTTACAAAATCCCTACCATAACATGCCCGATATCCTCTACAGCTCCTAATAGTACAACAGTCAAGTGGATGAAAGTAGCTACTTATATCCAGGTTCATTTTTTATAACAACAAATGGCATATACATAAAAGGTTTACATCAGTAATGATCTATATGTATTCCCCCCTACTACCAATTTAAGCCTCCATTTTAATGATCCCATCTACCTCCATTTCTGATTGACAGAGGTGAATGTAACCTTCCATTGCAATGTACTTTTTTTGATACTTACTACCTCTTCTTCTGATGTGTCTTTCTTTCAGTAGGCTGGGGAATCTTTTTACTTTGCCCTTACTCTCCAACTCAGCACATTCAGAACTAATTTTTAGTATTCCCTTTCATTCTCATACCTGAAGTATTCAGTACTGGGCTCCAGCCAGCAGCCATTTTCTGTTTAATTATTTGGTTATAATTTTCTGAAGACATGTGATACTCTCAGAGATAGTATACTATTCTTGGCAACATTGTATTTCCTGTGAGTCGCCTTGTTTTTTGCCTCCTCTGATTTAATGCAATATGTTATTATATACTTTAGAACTTGGCCCTGTGAGAGACAGAGAAATCCTTTGCTATTAACATTAAAATGTTTTGAGCACATTTCAGTTCTGTATTCTTGCATTGTGAATGTGTATCATTCATTAATTTAATTTGTGAAGGGATTACTTCAGAGTAATCTCATTAGAGATGATCATATTACCAGATAGCCTTACATAAGACAATCTCATTAACTGTGCCTCAGGATGTCACTTTAGATATCTATTTCGTACCCCAGATATAAATCTGTTCCATGCTTCAAATTGGCTTCAAACCTTCAACTAAGAAGTGTTCTGTATGATGTGTGTTAAACACGTTTAGTGTCTCTGGTTTTGTAATTGGGAAATATAGGTGTTTTCAGTAAAATTTTGAAGAATTGAATGCAAATAGAGATTCAAAGTACTGTGTAACCATATGTTGTAATTATGTTTATCTCATAGAAGATGTGTAATTCATGTCTTCAGATGATTTTTAAGTATTGCTGCTCAGACTTAGTTTTTCATCTACTTTTTATATACTTGCAAGTATCTAATATGGACTAGCTGAAACTAGATGATTCCTGACAATTAGGCCTTTATGTTCCTGATTGTACAAAGATAAATTCAAACAAAAGTGAGGCTCAGTTTATTGTAGGAGGATCAGCTTTCTGTCACAAAACATCCATTAAGGAAGGAACTGTGTTATGTATAACTAGTGAGCAATGTCAGAAATCTGACACTGCAAATCAAGAAATGATTTATATGTAGTTATCAGTTTGTTTTCTGAACATTGGGTTTTGTAATGCAAGTAGCCAGCTGGCTATGCCGTCTGGAAGAAAGAAGAGTAATGTTTGGATTCAAGCTGATAAAAAAAAAAAAAGTTTGATATAGATACAGTGAAATATCAAGAATTCTTCCAAGTGCCTTGGCTGTGACTTCTCTTGAGACCTTAAAAATTTTTCTCTCATCATTCAATATACCTGACAGTGAACTATTTGGCTGAACCACCCTGCCAGCTTTTTGTGCCAGCTGAATCTTTGATGCCCTTCTTACTTCAATGAATAGGATGGAGAAGATTTCTCAAACAGCTGTTTAAGTTCCCTAAACTGGCAATCAGAAAGACTGGGTTCATTCTTTCTTCAAACAGTTGTTCATTCAACAAACTAATAAGCACATCAAGGACGAGCTATTTACTTCTGGCTAATTGCCACAAAATATTATTTTATTGTATAAGAAGTTTCTATAAGAGCAAACAATACAGTATAATATGACAATTTTAGATGATCATAGATGATTATTCTTTACAATTTTGTTTAAGTTGTACTTTTGACTTGTCTGAAAGATCTGTCCAAGACCCTGGGAAATATTATTAAGTAGTGTGAGCCTTCCTTCCCTAGAGGAGGAGAGTGTGAGTATGGGAAATTGCTTATCTACCACTAGACTCTTCTGTAGGCCTCTGAAGTGAGATCTATGATGTTAGGCTGCCGCATTGAATGTCTACATGCAGGGAATAGGAGAACTGTCCAAGCGACGTTCAGTCAAATGCCCACATTATAATGATAACATATAGCTCCACTTTTTCTTTATTTCACATAAGACTGCCACTATCACAAGAATGGTTAAAAGTGCTTGAAAAACTGGTCTTGATGAAGAATGTCAGACTGAAGCACTACCCTAGCAAGACAGTGATTATAGTGGGAGACAGAGGAAAGAAAAATTGCAGAAATGGTTGAATAGCCTGTTTGGAAAGCAGAAAAAGCAGCTCATTAATTTAGTTAAGGTTTACATAAGGCAGAGCAGCATTCCAAAGTAATGCTTTCTATCAGTTATGGTTGGCTGGGAGACAGTGCTGCAGTCTGGAAGATGTCTTTGTTTTATGTTATTTATGTTTGTTATTTTGTCATTTCTTGGCAGGGCCAAAGTAAAGCAACATAGCAGAATCTGAAGCTCAGATGACGGAGTTTAGCCAGCCATCCCAGAGGAGTGTCAGGACAGGGCAGTAGAAACTATCATAGAGTATTTTATCCAGTGATGCTCATACTTGAAATTTGTAACACGTAGTCCCCAAAACTCAGTCTCTTCATTTATTTTATGATATGCTATTATGGATAGGAACTTTACTAAAGAATTAATTAATGATAAGGCTTTCTTTTCCTACGAAGATACTTCAGACAACTCTGCTGATGTTAGCTCCAGCAGCATCACACTGGGAAAGACAGGTCTCAAAGAGGCAACTCTCAAACCGTATATACTTGTGTTGCTCCTAACAGCATCCTAAATCCACAGTGAATATTCAATGCTCACAAAAAATCAGCGGTAATTTAAGATACGGGTCTGATGTAGTACAAAACATGTTAGTTGTATTCACCACTACTTTTAGACTCTGTGGATTTACAGTGCAGTCCTACAACAATGCACGAATGGGAACAGAAAGATCAATACTGGAAGAAAAGATTGTAATATATTACTGAGCTCTAGAGAGGAATGAAAGAAGATGACCTAAAAGCAGGAATAATCAAACATCAGTGACTGATGGCAGATGAACTCCACAAAAGCAGTATAATTGAAATGAACACCTGTATTCATGGGAGAAGCAGTGTAGGACTATAATTTAAAATTGTAAAGAAATTTCCCTCTTTATTTTCTTTGAATTAACTGATTTCAAATTCTAAGATGTTACCTGTAAAATGCTAAAAGTGTGTGATAAACATTTCTTTAAGCCAATGACTGCTACGAATATCTACATCTGACAGGATAGCGAGGTGCAGAGAAATCAACACCTGCAGAGCAAATTTAACTGGGGAAATGTATGCCCAGATTTGACAGCAGATTAGAAATAGTTACCTCTTGATATGTGGTAATGTGTCTTAGCTTGCTCTGTAATTGTACCTTCTAATATATGCTATCTATAACCAATTTGTTTTATTAGGGAGTAAGATCAATGGGTTTTAATATAAAATTCACTAAATTAGGCTCAGTTTTACATACTCAAGTTCTAGCACACTGTTGGAACTTTATCTGAAATATCTGAGAAAGTTTGAATGTCAAGTTGAATGGTACAGGAAATGTAAACTACATTACTTTAGTGAAGTAATTATGACAAATAGGGATTTGTATAAAATTATTGAAAGAAGTTTTACAAGAGAAATACAGTAAGGCTTTAATTATGATACTCTTAATGACGAGTGTTACATGAAAAAGAATTAGGGTCAGGAAACTAGACTTCTTACTGAGCTATGTCAGGGGCAGTGAGTTTTAATCCCTTTGACATGATGGTTAACTCTGGACAAAAAAAATGACTAGCTAGTAAGTAAGAATCAGGAATCACAGAATCACAGGGGATGGAAAGCACCTCCAAAAATCCCTTAGTAGTTACCACAGGAGCTGTGCAGACATACAGTGAAGCATAAACTGCTCCATCAAATGTAGCAAGTGTGTTGTAGGGAAATACCATCAACACAGGACATGCAAGGAATGCATGGAACAATTCTGTAATTCCTTTTGGTCCACATAGTAGAGGTGCTCCTTCTAGTTCTGTACCTAAGTGTTGAGTAAAATGTATTAACATTGGCCTTCTATGTCTTGATATAGCTTTTGCTTCTTTTACCTCAAAGAACTATGTCAGAACTCAGTCCTGTCATTCACACTCACTGAGAATACCATTGCTGAAAACATCTTACACATTTGGAAAATGCCAGAGATTGTACTGTTTTATTGAATTGGTACTTATAGAAAATGGAATTTTCTATTTCACTAAACTAAAAATATGTCTAAATGAACACATATTTATTCATTAATAGTTTTGGGACTGGATAGTGCTATTGTAAAAGCTTGGTGAAGCAGTTTGCTTAACATTGCTGATGAGATATTCTTTTGCTACATGTCCTATTTTTTTTAGCACAGAGTTGTGCAGTAATTATAGTATATCAATATCTGAAGAACAGGCTGGGAGCAATTGCAATTTTCCCTGTGGACTTGATAAAAAATTGAGAATCACTATCCCAAAAACTGTATTACCTTTCTTTACATCTGCCGAATTTTCCTGTCTATCCAAAATGTCAAAAGGAAATACCTTCGAATTTGTTTCTACTGCTTTTAATAATTTAAATCTCAGAAATATTTTTATAAATAAAACAAAAGCTGTAGCAGAGTACTGAAACTTTAATGTTTTTGTACAGTGGGCTCAGTCTAACATATTTTGTTTACACTGCTCTGCAGAAATTTTTAGATAAACAAGGCAAAGAGCTTCTGCAGAAGCCAGTCTCCTACCCACTCTTAGACTTCTTCCCAGGTTTTCCCCAGTTCACTTACACCTTTATGTATATTGTCAGGAGACAATATGGCTTTATTTTCCTCATCAGCTTTCAATGTACTACATGGAATGTAATCCTATGTATTTCCATTTTTGCTACATGCTCAGACCTGGTATGTGTTTTTTTCCATAGGAATTAACAATCTAACATCTGTCCTTGTATTTCCAGAAGCATAATTTTGGCATTTAACCTTTAACATTTAGCATTTAACTTCCTTTGGAGACACTACAGATCAAAAGCCATATTACTGCTTTATACATCAGAAATACCATCTTTTTTGTTCTTATGCATGTTTGTAGTTGTCTGGATTGGTAAGTTTTGACTGTCTGAAGTAGCATGGCCTGCTTTATTTATTTATTCCTTCTCCCCACTTTCAATTCTACATTCTTATTTTCTATCACTAGACTTCAAAATTATTCAACACTTTTTATGTGTCTCTGATCGATATCCATATTGGATTTTTTTTTTTAATACAGTTATTTTCTGATCAACTGAATTACAGAAAAAGGAATAGTCAGGTCTTGAACTGTCATCACCAAATGTTTTTCACAACTTTAGGTTTAATACATAAATCAATACCTTTCCTCTGAGATGAGTTGATCCTGTGTTCCATAATTTAAAAACTTATTTTTTTTTACAAGTGTTCTTTGAAAATACTTCAGAGCAAAAGATATTTCTGGTCTTTTCTATTTTCATACACTCCAATTATAATGAATATAACGAATCTAAGAATAATAATCATTGTGGCTAATAAGAGTGCTTTATCTTTTGCCAGTATTTTGCTCATGGTGTTGTTTTTTTAATATATTTTATGGAACTGTGAGTGCAGTTATAGAACTCGCACCTGACGTATGAAAGGATATGGAATCTTCTAAGCTAAATGTTCTTTCTGTGTTAATCCCCAGATTTCCCATTTATTCTCTGATAATTTTGGTATAAAATATGAGTTAACATGGACATTTGTATTGGTAGCTTATATAATGAAAAATGTAACAAATCCCCAAACAAATACACCTTAATTACTGACAAGCCCACAGGAATATTGCCTCTGTTATATCTTTATCCCTGAAGGAGAAATGATTGCATATTTCACTTGTAAGTTATTCTGTTTTGCAGATTTAATTTACCAAATATATTATATTGGAGAAAACACATTATTATATATATTAATTATAATATTTTATATAAGAAGAAATATTTCTGCCACTGTTAACACATTCCAACAGAAACAAAATTTCAGATCTGACTGTTGTAGTAACAGATCTAATTTTTTGTCTTTTTTGGCTTGTTACTAGACTTTTCAGGCAAACATTCTCATCTGCACAGCATTATCCTGTATTAAGGAATAGAAATCTGTGTTGCAGATGGAATTCTTTCAAGGGAATCTAAAATGATGAAAAAAATCTGCAGATTTTCATCAGCTTATCTGTTCTACAACACAGGAGTACAGCTTTAGTTGAGTTATAAATCTGATAAACCTGTGCGTTTTGATGATACATTTCATCCTTTTCTATGCCACATATTCTTTCTATGATCTTGGCCATTTGTATGGGGTTATCAGATTTCCAGAACTGAAAATGATGCACTAATTTTACAGAAAGGTATGTGTATTTTTTGCCCGTGTCATCAGTTCCTGAATTACACATATTCCCACATATGCAGTCGCACTGGTGGTTAGCAAAGTAAAATGAATATCGGTGATACATTCTCAGTTACATTTTCTTCTGAAGAGATTGAGTTGTTTCATTTCTGTATTCATAAAGCTTATGTGAAGGAATGAATCCAAATCATTTTTAAAATAGTAATTGAAGTTCTGCTTGTGTATAAGCAATGGAAATATCACTCTGGTGGTTAATGTAAAACTTACAGAAAATTTTTCATTTCTCTTTTTCTAGTTTTTTTCAGACATTAGCTTTTTCAGAGACTGCTTAGGCTTCTGTTTGTATTTGCAGTTGATAATATATTATTTAGAATATATTACTTGGCAGTGTATTAAGCACAGGTAAGTTGTTTTATTGATTTAACTTTTTTTTTTCAATCTGCAAACTTTGTTTACATGCAAATGTTCTAAATGTTCCCTAGTCCAATGCTGCTTTTTCTTCTGTATCATTTTTGTTACTTTAATACTTCCCCAAATAAAGATTAAATTGCTTCAATATAGTTATGAGGCACCAAGAGAATGAATTTTCTTTTGAAGCAGATTTTGAAGAAAATTCAGTGTTTTAAAAGGATGCATTATGATCAGGTAAGAAACTAGTGTTATCTCTTTATTCTCCTCTAACAAACACTTCAATGTATAAGGATTCTGTTTCTGTCTTCTACTGTAATTACTATTGCTTAGGTGACAATGCATTTTTAACTCACATTCCTATACTATGATTTTAAGTGTTTTATTATTTCTTTACTTCAAAGGAAATGAAGGGTAGCTTATAATATAGCTGTGTTCCTCTTTTGATTTCTGCTAACAGTCTGACAGTTTCCACCCACCATTGAAAATGTGAAGGTTTGTTTAAAGTGCTCTCAAAACACAAAATAAACTTGTTTGTTTTTTTTTTTTCTTTAGGATGCTTGATAAACACAGTCTGTAGATATTTCAGATAATGAGTACTTCACTGGAGCTATAGTACAAGTGTTATTACTGAACTGTGTAATTGACAAGAATAATAGATTAATTTTTTAATCATAGCAATACTGTACATAGGAGCCACTGAATGTACTTGCATGTAAATATGATTTTCTTATAATTCTATGCAATAGTTAGGACTGACTTTTATATACTTTATAAATGCACAAATACTAGAATACTCCAAATTCTCCTAAATGATACAAACATGAACAAAACCATCACCCTGAAACCCATTCACACTCACAAGAGACTTTTTAATTAACAGTCACATCTGTGCAAGAACACTATATTTTGCAAAGTTAGCAGCAACCTAAATCTTATTATTAAATTTTGAAAAAGAGGACAAATCTCTGTAGACCTGTTTAACAATTCAAGAACTAGTGTGGAATGATACCTCTGGCCTCCTGAGCCTTGTGTGGAAATAGATAAGTTTTCCATAATGATGTCATTAAGTATTTAATAGTATAATATTTTGAACACATTTCCAACATAAATGACATTAAAATTTAACCTATTTAAACTGTTAAAGGTTATCTGAGAAAATTCCATTAGAATTCACTTTCAAAGCCAATTAAAGATGCCTTGATATTAAGAGAGAGCTTTTGTGAAGAAACTGAATTAATGTAAACAATAAAAAATGAAGATCAAAGAGAACGGGTTGATTCTTTCTGAACTACTTCATAAGGTTATGGAATAAAATTCTGAAACATATTTTATTTTGCCAGATGGTACTATTGACCCTCTCTGATGCTGATCAGAGTCTAGCTGCAATCCCAGTCCATTCAATATTAAATCATAGAAAAGTTGTAAATATTCTTCAATGTATGAAGAAATATTGACATTTTAAGATACGGAAAAAATGCATTATACAGAAAATGTGTAAAATATTACAATAGAATAAAGCTTTAAATATAAGGGCAATTACTTTTTCCTATGTTCTGGCTATAAATTATTCCCTTGTTACTGCTTGGTACTAACAGGTTCTAAAGGGACACTGTGACTAGAGTTTTGATTTTGTCTTAATTTTTTTTTTATTACCAACTATCTTTACTACTCCATCAAGGTCCTCTAGGCAATAAGCTATGAGAATGCACAAGAGATCTTACTGGAACTGTATTTATTATTTCACTGAGCAGTGAGTTAAAGCAGCTCACAGACCTAGTATCTACCTTTACTGGGTTGACAGCTGATTATATAAACACCAGCATCTCCATACAATGGTATGGTATTTCACAGAATGGACATAAAATGCAAGTCACATATCAGCAGTGAGGAAGAAACATAACCATTCAATCAAAAGAAGCTAAAGGCAGTATTTCCACTCAGCAAAGGCAACATTCTTCAGGAATTTAAAGATCTGCGTCGGTTTGCAAATGTGACCATGCTGAGCTCAAACACACTGTTTCATTTTGAGTAAAAAGTGGAACTCTTCTGAAAGAACCCCTTCTTTTTTTAGAGTTTTGCTCAATTAAGGCAGGAACAAAAGCAAACCTTTGTGAGATTCGTGTTCAATAAGATTTGCAGTCTATGGCTCTCATTATCAATATTTTTTCTGAATAAATTCAGTCCAAACAATTGTTTTGACTTTAACAGGGTTGTTCATGCATACAATTGGCAGAACTGAGTTTTATTATTAAATCTGCAATGTAGCCCAGGATTCGTGATGTTAGGTGTTAATATAATGCTCTTCTGAGAGCACACCACTGTTACTACATTCATTTTTGTTTTAAAGGTAAACAAAAATAAAGAGCGAAAGGAATCACAGACCATTCACTGTGGAACCAAATGTCTCCCTTTTTGAAGCTCAGATAAAACGCCATTTAATTGAAAAATTAGTCACAACTTTAAATTGTCTACTGTTGTCTTTAACTTAACAGGATGGGAGCAAGGGGAGGAAAAGGATTGTGAGACTTGATTTTGCTAAAATAACATATAGTACAGTTTAAATCCATTCAGTATAGCTCCTTGTATGAAAGTGAGTGGTCAGTAATTTAGATTCAAAGACTATGATCAAGGGCATAGCTATAGGGCTAGTACTAACATTGTGTTTACAACTGCTTTGTAGGTGCAGACGTATGAAAAAGCAGTGAAAGAATCTATTGATGTATATGTCTGTTTAAGGTCATCTTCCCTGAGAATATCCAGCTTCTTAACAGTTTTAATATTACGTAAAACAGTATTTTGTTTTCCTTTCATATAGTTTAATTTGATGAAATGATAAACATTCCTATAATTCCTTCTATGTTTTGAATATGTAAGGCATTTAAAAAATAACCACTGGCAGAAAAATCTTGTCAAATTTGTAAGGTGCATGGGAAATTTGAGTGAAATGGTGAATTGGTGAGACCTTGTCTGCCATTGATAAAACACCTTCCTATGAGCTCTTTCCTTTTATCCTTAGTTTTGTTTTTGCTAAGGTTGTACATCTTTTCCTGAGGAGAGGATTCCTTTTCCATAAGGAAATGACAGTTCCCTATGGAAAATTTTCTTTGTTTGCAATTTACGTCTTAAACAGAACATGAAAGCTATAGAAGTGTTACAACAGATTTTGATTATGAACCTTCTAGATTTTTAGAAAGGATCATATCCATGCCAAATCAATTTTGATGTCAATCTCCAGTATTATAAAGGTCTTTACTTTTCAGCTATTTGTTTTCTGATTGACAATCACCTTTCTGCATCTCTTCCCTCCTTGAACCAGCAGACACGTAAGAAAAAATGAAGGATCTTAATTACCTTATCAGTTATGTAAGTACAGTGCTTATTCTCTTCGGCAGAAGTCATATATGTAGAAATAGACAGATAACATTGGGTTTGAATTTTGATTTTTGTACGGCTACCTGTGATGTTGAACTAAGCTTTTGCAAAAAAAAAAAAAGGAGTTTTGACTTAATACTGTTGGGTAGGAGAAATATTTATGATTTTTTGCAATTATTTACCAACTTTGCAAAGCACTACAATATTTTAAAGCAGGGGTTTGGTTTGCTTATATTTTATGATTTGCAGTGTTTAAAGCAGGACAGGCTACTTCATTTTCTAGAGAGTAGCAGAAGGTGTATGTTCATACGTGTCATAGTCCCACTATCAGAATTACTCTATTACTCGATATTTGTGCCCACAGGTATTCTTATCACTGGTGATGTACTGCTGTAAAAGAGACATGGCACTAACCAAATATCAAATTGCAACGTTCAGGAGCCTTTGTAAATTGCTCTAGAAGGCATCTATACCTTCTCTCCTTATGTTTCTTTTTAGTCCTGAGGTTAGAATGATGAAAGTAAGAATGGTTGGTGCAGCTTCATTAACTGTCATACATAGGTAACTTTACCATGCCACATTGTGAGGTTATGAGAACAAGACTGTACTGAATTTGACCTTTGAACATCAGATGGTGCCTACATTCATTTTGCTCTTTTTTTCCTGCATCTTGGAGAAATTGAACACTCAGATGTAAGTAATGATACTGATTTCTTCTTTGCGCCAGCTCAGCCTCAATGATTTGCTCTTTATGAATGGAACTTTACACATGCACAAATGTTTTCTTAAATCATTGATTGAGACATATTGTTTTCAGTATCTGTTTCTTTGCAGTGCAACTTGTTAATTCACAAATTGGTTCACTGAGTCGAGTACAATGGAACCACATTGGTCATGTCATCTCTTCAAAGAACAGAATGATACACACTTATCAATCTCAGGACTTCTTCCTCTCCTCATGTTGGAATTCAGTGCCCACCAAGCTTCTGTATAAAAATGGTTCAGACCTTTTTCATAGATCTAGGCACTGTGGTTAGCATCACAGGCAGTAGTTTACACAGTCTGCTATCAGATTGACTAATGGATGTTCTGCTAAACCATCTGGCATGCTTCTGTTAAAAAGGAGCTGCTTTTTTCAGATGGAAAAGCTTTTCCAAAAAGTCTATCCATCATAGCTGAGCTTACTGCATTTTGAGTTCCTAACTATTGTATACTTATTCTTTCCACATTTTTTATATTTATTACTGTTCCTAGACCCTGTAACTCTGTATTTTATATCTTTTGAATGAACTTCTTTTTATATGCTCCTAGATATTGAAGTTTTTGAGTAAAGCAGAGGGCATTAGGGAATAAAAGGAACTTAAAAAATGCTTTTGATTCTCCTTTAAGGATTTTTTGATGTAAGTATACAGTTTCATGCGGACAGCTATCACAGAATATGACAGTGTACTTGTCTTCTTTCCCTCTGTCAATGATCAGCTTTCTCAGTCAGTGTGGCCTTAAAATCCAAGTACTGTGACGCACTAAGAAGAGGCATCAACCATGAGGACACTATTTTGTGTAAACTGTGTTTCCTTCTTTTATTCTTCTTTAAAAATAACAACACTTTTTTTTTTTTTTTTTACAGAGAGAGAAAAATTTAGAAGAGGAAATAATCTGACTAATATTCTAAAAGTGAAGAGCAAACAAGGTACATTGCCTCTACCATGATAGAACTGTCTAAAGCTCAAACTTTCATTTACCAGATTAGTATTTATTAATGACTACAACACCTTAGCTATGCCATACACTGTAAATGTGCTCTTTCTAAGATATTACAAAATAGCTTCTTTCATAGCTTACGTGACATCTGTCAGACCAACAGAATGTATTTTGGAATTAATTGATAAAAGCACACATCTTTGTGCTTCCTAACTTCCCAACTACAATTGTGACTAAACGTGATATAAAATGATGTTCAGATAATCATTCAAATAGTTATCCCAGCCAACAGTTCCTAAGTTATCTCTATAGTTGAAGAGTGTCAACATTTGAGATGTCCTGTTATAGAGGAACAGATGTTACTGGAAAGGGTCAGCAATGACATTTCACCTGAGTATATGAACCATGTGTTAGCTGACATGACAATGGAGCTACATATGCACAGGATATCTTCAAAATCCTGTTTTATATTGCCTAGATGTACCAAACTCCTCTGGTTTTATGCCCATTCAAGAAAGTTTCTCAGGAGTTTGTCAAGGATGAATACACTGTAAGTTTCCTCAGTAGCAAGTTGACAGGCAATGTGTCTCTGAAAATGAGCATTAGTGCATTAGGAAGTGGTGCAGAACTTTGGTGTGGTCTAAAATATGGAATTCTAAACACACAGAAGAAACCTTCAAAGTTTTGCTTTTTGTGTTAGCTGCGTCTTACTGACTGAAAAACTTTCTGTACTGCTACGCTACCACACTGTTACAAATAACACATGAAATTACCAGTGATTGTACAGTGAATGACACTGTGAATGACAGTGAATCACACCAGTGAATGACAGTACAGACTGAATATTTACCAAAGAATAGAGAAATACTCCCCCCCCCCCCCCATTTTGAGTATATAAATGTAGCTAAGACTGACCCAAGGAAGTACAAAGTTGAATAGATATTTTTAAGAACAATACATACTATCTTCTCCTTGTGTTATAATGAAGAATTGATATAGCTATATTTCTAGCGGAACAGATATTTTCATTGGGATTCTTGCACTAGGAAACCTATATTTGTTATTTTGGCAGTGCCAAAACAACCTAGTTCCAAAAGTGTTCTGAATCACCTCCTCTGTGCCATAGCATTCAGTGCTTCTCTCTCTAGACTTGTTATTTAGACATGCCTCAACCACCTCCCCGGGCAACTTGTTCCAGTGTTCTACTACCCTCATGGTAAAGAACTTCCTCCTTATTCCAATCTAAATTCACTTCTTTCTAATTTAAAAGCATTGCACCTCATTCTTTCACTCCAGGCCTTTGTAAACAGGCCCTCTCCAGTCTTTTTGTAAGCTCCCTTCAGGTACTGAAAGATGGCTGTTAGGTTTCCCCAGAGCCTTCTTAAGGCTGAACAATCCCAGTTTCCTCAGCCAGTCCTCGGAGGAGAGGTGCTCCAGCCCCCATCATCCTTGTGGCCCTCCTCTGGACCCGCTCCATTAGGTCCATGTCCTTCCTGTGCTGAGGGCTCCAGAGCTGGACACAGTATTCCAGGTGAGGTCTGACCAGA
>JANHFX010016878.1:0-16249 GCA_027560015.1 Chloroceryle amazona | reverse complement strand
ATCCCATCCCTCTGGTGTATTGACAGCACCACTCAGCTTAGTGTCATCTGGAAACTTGCTGATGGTGCACTCAATCCTGCTGTCTATGCCTATTGTCTATGCCTATATGTCTATTGCTGGCTGCAATAGGGACCCCTGAGGGACACCACTTGTCACTGCTCTCCATCTGGACTTTGAGCCATTGACCACTATCTTCCGAGGCCATCCAGCCATCAAATACGTATCTCTCCAACTTGGCTAGTAGGATGTTGTGGTGGGCTGTGTCAAAGGCCTTGCATAAGTCCCAGTAGATCATATCCATAAGTCGTCCCTTGTCCACTGATGCAGTCACTAGTTGCAGAATACACAGGTCTTAAAATAGATTTGAGATTTGGCAATTTCACTGTATCCCTGTGTTGTTGTGATGGTTGCTACCATACTGATTTTTATTTTTTTTTCATATGGGAATATAGAATGAGAAAAGTAGGAAGAGTGATTGGATCAAGGGGAAAGAGAGAAATTCCAGCTCTGAGCAGTTGGATATGCTTGGAAATAAAAGGTGCAATATAGTCATAGGTGGGAGTACAACACAGTGCAGTTGTGAGCCTGAAGTTTATGAATCATCCTTGCTGAAAGAAGGATGCAGCATAGATAGAGGCCTCACTTATGATGTAAGAAAACTGTCTAAGAACCAAGGAGGGTTCTGGGGAGTGTTCTGAAACTCAGAAAGTCAACAAATTAACCAAAATCAGGTATGTGCAAAAATACCTTTATACCAGCCAGAAAAGATTCTTGGTAGAAAATAAAATGCAAAGAGCATAAATTTTACAGGTATCTGCAAAAATAAGTTTTTGATCCACTTTAGACTTTAAACGTAATTCAATTGTTGCAATTATAAGTTTGATAGCTAAATTAGGCAGCATCATTTTAGCTCTAATGCAATTTTCTGTTTTCATTTTTCCCTGTTTTAACCTTTATATATAAAATGTTTTTTCTTTCTTTTTGTATATCTATGTGTCTTTGTATGTATGTGCATATAGTCAGGAACATTAATGTGTGCTATTTCTAACAAATGTATATGTCACAAGAACAATAGTCATAAGTAAGGACTTTCTTACCTCATTTTCTTGCAGGACTTTCTCTTCCTAGAAGTGAATTCCCTAGTTGCAATAGATTCTGGAAAGATGATAGAACAAATCACACAGCGGTTCATGATCTTTATTGTCCAAAAAGCACTTTTTTAACTCACATTCTGTTTCTTTTGGAATACTTTACTACTCTGAGAAAACATAAAATGTACAATAACCTTTGGAAGAAAGTGACAAAAATCACCTTGTGATTTGAAAGTACAGCACTTAAATCATTACTAGAAGAAAGACTTGACCTCTGCCTGCCTTGAATTTCATCCTGGTTCTTTCTAGTCAGAAGAAATTGAAACTCTACTGATGCATTAATCTACCTATTCTAAGTAAGATATCTAATAAAATGCTATGGAAGAGCATTATTTTAAAAATATTTGTAGTTTAAGTAAATACAGTTTCCCGCTAAGGTTAGAAGGATAAGAAAAACAAATGGAAACACTTCCAAGGAAATAACCAAGTTTTACAAAAAAAGCAAGTCATCTGAGATTAGCATCTAGCAAGGTGCATCTAGCTGTCACCAGCCATGGCGGTGTTCAAAAAATGTGTAGACTTGGCACTAGGGTACACGGTTTAGTGGTCATGGTAATGTTGGGTTGACAGTTGGACTTGATCTTGGAGGCCTTTTCCAACCCTAATGTTCAATGAAAGGATTTTTAAATTATCCACTTGTATCTGTGAAGTTCAGCACTACATCAGCTGATTCTCAGTAAACTGTTTTCAGAAAAAGGAATCTCTACATCCAGGTTAGGTTTCCAAATGTCTTGGAACATATACGCAGAGAGCTGTGAGTCCTCATGATGCAATTCTTTTCCAGAGCTAGTGCATTAAATACCTAAGCTATCTTATCTGGGAATATGAACAGGTGTTAGGTAGAGAAGGATTTCAATTTCTCTTTCCTTTGGCTAACTTTATTGCCTGCAAGACCATGTAAGGAGATGTTAGATATGCTCAGGATTCATACAGCTTCATGGGGCTTGATGTAGATCTCTTTCTTCCAGAGGGAAGCAGATATTCATTGTTTTCTTTTAAAATTCTGAGGGATGGTAGTTCAAGTTACCCTTTTTCAGAATAAGCTGGTGTTAGGCCATTCTCACACACTTCAGTGCCCTTGTCTGTGTTAGGATGTTAAAAAAACAGTCTGTCATTTCCTAGGAGAATACCTGATGATTAGGCTTCAGGCACTTTTCCTCTCAAAGCTGTGCCACTGTGCAGAAATAATTTAAGATTCATCAGACCATAACTTTCTAGCTCAGTGAGTAGGGCACTTACCTGAGAGGAGAGACTTGGATTTGGACTTTTCCCCCAAGCTAGTTTGTGTGATTTTTCATCAAATAAACATCCAATAAAAGACTGAAATGCACTTGTTTGAAGGATCAAAAGCTGAGTGTCTTACAATGAGGCTGAGTCCCCCTTCTAGACTAAGGGAGGTTAGCTAGGGTCCCTGCTGCTGAACAGCTGAAGCCATTGCATCTGGGAAGATGGTAGCTATTATTCTGTACTGTCTAAAGCTGAGGAATACAATGAATCTAGGTTTTCTTCTGCCAGGTCAAGTACTCAAACCAGAATTTTGTATCAAGAAAAGAAGATGCCACCCACATAGTTCCTACTAGTTTGTCTTCTTTTCAATACAAGTGGCTTTAGCTGCATATTTGGCCCAGAGTTCAGTGCTTTTAGGATGCTGTAGTTCTCAGACCAGGCTAACTGCTCAAACTTTCAGCGGCAATGAAAGAAGACTGCTTACTTTGAAAATCACCATTCACTAAAAACTGCTTTTAAGAAAGGGAAGAGATTATTGTATACTCTCCTTGAAATGCATTACCAGATAAAGCTTGAAACTATAGAACTTGTAGATTTTTAGACTGTAAAGTTTTCCTATTTAAGTACTCTTAACACACTTAGCTCCTTTCCATGTGTATTGGGCTGCATACCTTATTCATTATGACTTCAGCAATATTCAAGGGCACTTAAGAGAGCAAGAATTTGTCCCAATTACAGACACGTTTCTCATGATTCAAAGACAACAATATACATACTTCTTAGTATGTGTGGTAATCAGTAGCAGGGCTATGCTCATTATGTACTAAAAGCTTATGCTAAGCCTTTTTAGAAACATTTTTATAAACCTTATCATCAAATGTATGGTCTGACCCTTCTCAGAAAAATTGACAAGCTATCATTTAGACACAACATTTTTAAGAAAAATCTTACTTGTTTATCTATTATCATTATGCCAGGGAAATAAATAACTAAGGGAAAGAAAAATCTGGAAAGCAGAAAGTGGTTCATTCTGTATTGCAATGGAAATAAAACGCCTTTCTGTATTATGAAGACAGACAGGTCTTAGGCATAGTGTGATCCCAGCTATAAAAAAATATGAAACTGATGCAACAACGGTACTTTGTTAACATAAATGCTTAGTTAAGTCACGCTATTTTTATTTTTTTTCTTAGTTGTAAACATGAATAAGAAGCAGTCACTATGTTTATTGTAAGTAGTCCTTAAATTTCTATACAGTGTTTTTGGCCCAAAGTTACTAGTGGCATCAGAATTTTGGTTATTAAGATGAAGTTCATAAAAGCAACCTTCTTCTGTCTGGAAGGTTTTAAAAGCAATTGCCAAATCTAAGAGGTGAAACCATGATTCAGGATGTAGGGATCCTCCTGTGTGAAGACTGAAGTACAACCTACAAGAAGTGTTTAAAATGCTGCTGCTGTACTTCAGAATTTTATGGTTTCTGACACAAGTACAGAAATCAGGGTAGCACATGCTCTGGAGACTCCAGAAATTTCAGTCTGCCTCTAGACTGAAGGAGGTGAACAAAAAAGAGGATCTTTCCACATTCCAGAAATCTTCCACTACAATTATTTCAAGACAAGACTTTGGGTCATGTACCTCTAGGCACAATATGTCCCTAAAATATTAATTCATAGTAGCAAACTTGTTATTTTGAATGTTTCTTTTTTTTTTTTTTTTTTTATGTACAGGTAAGCTGTATAAAGCTGAAATAACCAAAACTGAGACACCCAAAATCACACACACAACTCTAAAGCACAGATCATTCAAGCCCAATTTAAAACACTAGCAATACATTTGTACATTTGTTTGTACTTCTAATTGTTAATGAAAGTGCTTATTTCCCCCATATCTGTCTGGTGATTAAAGATATACTTCAAGACAACCCAACAGCAAACAGGATAAAGAACAGTAATTAGAACTATTAGTGATGTCTCAGTTTGCTTCATCATTTCCAAGTCCACACAAAGCTCCCTGTGGAGTAGTGCTTGGGTGAAGAGCATTGCAATGCTTAACAGAATTACAATGAAAAGACAATGTTTAATACTGCTTTAAAATAGGAACGCTGCTTTTTCCTATGAAATGCTGTACTGCAGGAGAGTCATTGTATAGCTGGTTATCTTGCTGTAACATCTTATGAGATGACATGTCATGTTATAAAAAGAAATTATCTTATCTGATGTGAAATTGATGTACATTTTCAAAAACTATTTCCTGAGATAGGAACCTACCTTTTGTTTGGTCATCACTTATAATCTTTTATTGCAACTTCCTAGAGAAATGTGCAATTAGTGTGTTTAGTTGTGACAATTCTACGTGAAATAACAGGGCACAGAATCATTCAGACTAGAATAAACGTTTTGCAATAATTTAAAGGAGTACTGTGTTGCTATGCACTGTATGTAATCAAGCATAGAAACAATCTTAACCTGTCGGCTTGAGACAGCTACTTGCCTTCAAACAATTGTCTCCAACAAAACCTTTTTCTTTTTGTCAGGAAAAATCAATTTCCTTCTATTTTAAGAATTCTATAAAAATATGGATACATAAATATAAAAAAATCTTTCTTTTTTCACTCCTTTGAAAAGTAGCATATAGCTTTTCAGTAAGAATGAAAAAAAGTTAATCTTAATACAATTTTACGACTAGAACAAAACAAAGCAAAACCCAAACAAACACACACACCAAATAAAAGCCACCAACCAATCAACTAAAAAAGCTAGAAAACAAAAGCCCCAATCAGGAAATATGCTAAGGTAACTAAACACTTTAAAAAAAAAAAGTGCCATTCTCATTAATTAAGAGAGGAAATTGAGGGGATTTTATTTTTTATTTTATTTTGGTTGCTTTTTTATCCTGTGGAAAGCAGAGTGTAAACAACCAAAATTACGTCACAGTTTCTAAGTTTAGTTTTCCACCCACCCCGAAATTATTTTGAAAGAGAAACAGAGAAACAAAAAAGAAAAGTGAGGTATAAAATATTATTGAAGACACCTCCACACAAAATGTTGTGGGAAAAATTCCCACTTCCTGGGGAATGAGAGAAAAAAGACTATTATTTAGAAAACAAAAGTGACATTTTTTAATACCCATTTTACTTTATTGAACATCAGATCTCTTCAAAGCAGTTAAAAGACTTTTGTTACTTTAAGTAGGCTCTTCTTGTGGCTTTTTTAGCAAGAAATAAAAGTAGCTGTGATATATTTAGCCATCAGCCATCCTTGTAGTCTTCTGTGTTTAGTTTTAGCTTTTCTGGTTTCATTCAGTTTAGAAAAAAAGCTGCATGGTGATTTCTTACTGAAAAATGAAACCGCAGGAGGTAAAAATAATCCCTATTACCTGCAAAGTGTAACTTCACTGGACTTTTTTGAAATAAACACACGTTATTAGAAGGTAAACATTTTCATAAGATGCATTAGGCTAAGAAGAAAAATGTACACTACATGTACATTTCGTCTCTGTATAGATGAGAAGCCTTATATAAATTCGTCTTGCAACTTTTTCTCATAAATTTCATTGAGCTGCAGTGGCAACCAGCATCAATAGTAGTCATTTTTTTAAGTGACTTAGGTCCACCATATGCCTTGTGTCGCAATAAATGTAACTGATAACTCTAGGTGGGCAATAGATGCACAATGTTACCATGTGCACATCAAGGTTACTGTGTGCACATCAGCTACTGAACTCAATGTTCAGTGGGATCTTAGAGATACATTTATTTAACCATCTAGATTTAACATGAAGGTATTTTCAGAGAAGTAACCTGCCAGTTACCACTGCTTATCTTCCATTGTCATAAAAAGATGATGCAATGATTAAATGAAGGCAAAGAGATAATTTTTTAGAATGGCTTTAGCTCTTTGGTATTTAGAACTCGCTTTGTGGAAAAATGTTAACACTTCATAAATACTCTATGGTTTTGCAATACTTACTGTAATACCTTCCTGACAGACTTTATTCCTGTTGGCACTGAATCAAACAGGAATAGTCTAGCCTTACCATTTCTTTGCTCTGGTCCTGTTCCTGCTGCTTTTTGAGGTATTGCACCAAATAATTTAAGAAAGCTGTACTTCTACTTACATATCCTTTAAAGCTGGCTCTACTGTTTTGACTAAAGTAACAGAGCTATGTACTTTGAATCTTAATGTAATAAAGTTAATAAAGTCAGTTCTATTAATTCAAGTCATAAGTATGGGTGTAGAAGGTTGTTGTAAACTCAAAGCTCCTCTTTGGTAGTGGAATATGGAGGAGTACTAATAAGAACTGGGATGGGATTACTGTCTCTCACCACAGCTCTTAGATATTACCTGAGGGACGTTATGTCAAGGAATTCAGCCAGGATAAGATTTTGTGTGCCTGCATTGTTTATACAGTGGCAAAAAGCTTAAATTCACTCAATTGTACAATATTTAGAGAAGCAATAAAACAGCTACTGTTGAAAAGGAAAACACAGTACTGTATATTGAATGATACTTCATGGCAGTTCACTCTAGTGACCATATTACTCATATAATTTTCCAAGGTCAGTGAGAGCTTGTGCTACTTGCTGCATAAGAGCTTTCTCCTGGGTCAATGCAACTTGTCTACTATCTTTTTTCTTAGTTCTTGAATTTGATTTGTGAATTCCTATTCTGTAATGCTTTCCCCTTTTGCTGAATTTGTGGGCCAGTTTCAGCTTGTATCTTGTCTCACAGCATGGAGATCAGTCCACATTTCATACTCCATCAAAAATGAAAAACAAAAAAAAACCCACAAATCTTGCTGTACTGGTGAATGTCGAGTTGATCATGAATACAGTGCACATTTTGCACTGGGGACATTCAGAACATGGTTATGATACTGGCATGTTCTGTTCAATCAGAGAAGACCAAAATCCTTTGCATTTTCTTGCACCAGAAAGTGTGCAAGCTTACTATCCTGTAGCCTTCACTGTCAATCTGGATACAGAAGTACACTTGGGGTTTTTTTGGAAAATTTGACAGATGAAAAGGTGGCTGCCTTCACCACTTGGCATCTAAGACGACAAGATAGTGATTCTCTTACTGAACTCTATCAATATCTGGTGTTGGGGTCTTTTGCTCATCATCTGATTCCTGGGGACTGGTATCTTCCAGTTGCTTAGAGAGCAAAGAAATCCTGGGGAAATAACACATTTTCTCTGTGTTTCCTTTCCTATATGGCTGAGAATTAGAAAAACTGGCATCTAGGAAAAATAAATATGTTTAAGTCTCTAATATGGAGTTAGGAGTGGAATAGCCTAGAATTCAGATGTGGGTTGAAAGTGATCATGATATTTTGGGGTGTGTGTGGGCAATGTGAAATAATAGCAGGGATTTGTTAATAAATTGGAAGCATCTTACAGGAATATATCACAATGGCCTTCAGCCACAGAAATCCCATTTTTTGTAAGGTGGATGTGAGAGCTGCCTTTTCTGATGCTGACATTTTGCAGAGCCCAACTGAGAAATAATAGCCCCCCGAAGAAGTTACAGTAGCACTTTTAGTCTCCTGTACCAGCACTATCATAGAGGAAGGATGTCAGACAAAGTGTTTTTAAAAAGTAATCCTAGTAGGATTAACATTTGCAGAGCTGAAATATGAAATGTATAAGTGAGTACTAGAAAAGCATTTGCAAGTACCAGCTCCTCTATTTACAGGTCAAATGTGAAGAATGTACACAATTTTTTTAGAGTTCCATTTTTCAATTTTTTTTTATTGTATTATATCTCTAAAGACATCTGCAGTTCAAAAAACTGAATATCATCAAGGTCACTTGTTTGGTCTAATTAATATCTGTTAATATTCTTCTAGTCACTTTTTATCTCTCAATATTGTCTTCATAGATGCTGAGAAACTCGATACAAAGGTCATTCGATTTTGAAATCTGTGGCATATTTTAGTATATTGAGTGTTCCTGTGAGTCAAATAATTTAATGTGGTCTGTAAGTTTAATATGAATGCAAACTGCAGTGTCCTGTCTTGTTTCTAATCAGCATTAGAGATGTGCCAAACTGTCAACAGCTCATAAGCAATGTGAACACTACAGTTCTTCACACCCCTTTGAGTTCATATCAATCATTTGAAAAATAACTCTCTTTTTTCAGAATGAGCTGTCACTATCAATTTGAATAGTGGCTGTTCAACTGGAATTTGTCCAATTTTTCAGCAAGCCATTTGGTACATTATATCATGAAGCAAACAACTTGCAGAGGCAGATTCTTCTCATGATGCTTGTAGGACAGAAATGTATACTTCAGCATTCCAAGCTTGCTTTGCCAGGTGAGACTTAACTTTCATCTGTACAATCTAAATAATGCTACTCAAATAAAGTGAATTCTGAGACTTTATCTAGTATATTATCATACACAGAACTTTACATATATTTTTTCAGTATACAATATTTTGAGAGAAGTAGTAAGGTAATGATCACATGTATTCCATTTCAGAAAGTTCTTATTTCATTTCTTGTGCAATAGTCTTGTGTATTATTTTAAAAATCAATTTAGCAGATATTCCATTCCACCCCAAATAATAATAAAAAAGTCATTACTGGTCACTGAACTTCTATAATTCTACACATATGTCATATTTGTGGAAATTTGATATATTTAAGTTAGTTTAATGTAAAATGGGGCTTTTTTTCTGCTCTTTGCTCAATCATGAGTGCCTTTTTCTGCTTTATCTTGCCTTATTCTAGTATGTGGTAACTTCCTTGACCAGAACAGGAAGAGTAAAATTATTTGTCCTTGAAACATACCAGGATTGACCATTTAATACCACTTTAAGAGACTTATCAACAAAAATAGTTCCACTGGTAGCTGTTCCTTCCAAAATTACACCCCTCCCTTTTTCAGTGTCTCAGATAATGAGATACTAGACTTCTGTGGTGATTCTGACAGACCACAGAAATAGATCATAAGCATCACACCTCTTCTTTGGACAGCAGTGGAGAGCTGTTGAGGCTTTATATCCAGTCGCTCTTCATTTTGTTCAGCTAAGTAATCTGGGAGGCTGGGAGAATCTTAGCCAGAGGAGGGACAATATGTTTCAAGGACATGAACACTCTGACTTTTCATTCCCTGGGCACCCCATCGATACCTCAACTAACTTCTGATTAATTGACTTGGCTTTTTTTGTTACCAGTTCTATTTCAGAATTTTAAGAATATGCAGCAATAAGCATTAAACCTCTATTATTATGGGAAAGGAAAAAGAGAGATACCCATCTAACTACTAAAAGTTCAGTTAACTACAGAACCTCATTCCTGCATTTTCAATAATTTTCTTTAAAAATTCAAGGTGAGGTTGTATGAATTTGCGTAAAGTGGGTTATACTTAGGTATCATCTTTCTGTAAGCAATCTAGGGTTTGATTATGCAATACCTGTAAATTCCAATCTCATTTACCCAGTGAGAATAAGCTTAGCATGAAGCACAGAATCGGAATTGAACTTTAATTTTTTTCCAGATATACCAATATTCTATTGTCTACTAACTTTGACCATAAAGTCAACGTTTACTGTGCAGCTATTATGTTTCTCTTTGAGTACAACATAAAAATTAATATATGAGAAACTATCACATTAGGAACTTTTCCTAAGCAAAACTATGAAGCACCCAGATCTACTGAAATGGATTTCACCAAGCTGTAATCCAGTCTCATCTACTTTCAAAAGTGGGATCTTCAAAAGAAAAGTAGAAAATAAGGTATGTGATAAAGCACACTAATTAATCAGGTTTTCAGAAAAAAGAATCTGCGAGCGGAGTATATTTTCTTCTCCCAGCTCTGTTGTCTTTGCTTATGAAAATGCCTTCATATATTCTTGCCAATTTACTGCTGATTTTACAGCATTTTTCTATTTTTTCAATAAATATTAGTGATTACTAAGTGTGACACCTTAAGGCAATCCCCCCCCGCATTCCAGCTATTAGCTATGATTTCTATATCATCCATTATTGATTTACTGTTCCATCTAGATAGTGTAATAGTTGATTTGAAATCTAGCAACCATTATGAAATTTATTACTGTCAAGAGAGTACAATAAGTAATAGGAAACAGCTTAGTCAAATAAAAGAAATACAGTCTGCACTTCTTCACTAAATGAAAATTCCTGTAACTGCTTTTAAGACAGGATTGAGTCATGAGCTGCAGTAAGGTCATACAAGATAGCATCATCTCAAACAGCTGAATGGCTATATGAGTAATATAAAACAACAAAATGTCTATGCTTGCTGTAGTATCTGAATTTAAACATGATGTGAAATTAAACCCACTGCAATTTCCCACTGCCAGTCTGCATCTTTCAACTAGCTCTGGAGATTGTGTCGTGCCCTTCAGGTACTGGCATCCTCTCAGAAGAGACACAAATGGGTAAATCCTAGGGCCTCATAAGTTTTTCAGGAGATTCCTTCCAGCATTTGAAAAAAAAGTAGAATTACCATGACCCAAATCCCATCCTGGTTCTTTCTTGTGGGAAAACCACTTTTGTGTTGCAGCCATATATTACTATGTGAGGAAACTGACCGTCTTCAGTGAGGAAGAGGAGGCTGAGAGGAGACCTTATTGCCCTCTACAGCTAACTGAAAGGAGATTGTAGGAAGGCTGGTGTTGGCCCCTTCTCTGACAGGAGATGGCCGCAAGTTGTGCCCAGGGAAGCTCAGGTTAGATATTAGGAAGAATTTCTCTACTGAAAGAGTATTTAAGCATTGGAACAGAGTGCCCAGGGAAGTTGTGGAATCACCATCCCTGGAGGTGTTAAAAAAAAATGGGTGGATGTAGCACTTTGGGACATGGTCTAGTGGTGATGGAGTTGTTGGGTAGAAGGTTGGACTTGATGATCTTGGAGGTCCTTTCCAAATTTAACAATTCTATTATTCTACATTGTTTCACATTTGCCTTTTGTAGTTTGAATTTATATAAAGGCCCTAGTCAGTGTTCAACCAGAAAAGATCACTGTGAGTTTGGGAGAACTCTTTTAGGCTGAGGACCTCCTCATAACACCAACTGATATTCTGTTCATCTCTGCACCATTGTGACTAAATTTGAAAGTGGTGTAGTTCTAATCCTCTAATAAATTTAAAAATGGTAGTAGGAAAACAATTTATTACTAAAAGAGGAATTTACATTAGCATACATTTTATAGCACTATATCAAAGGGTCAACAGATGAAAAATCCTGGTAATTGGTAATATTTTGCAATGTCATATTAGGCTACATTATTCAGGTTGTGTTGTCAGTCATCATTACTTCTTAAATGTATCTCTGAAATAGAAGAAATAATTGACAAATATGCAAATTATTAATTTTTTTAATTATGATAACACTCCCCACACCTCTATTTATGTAAGACTCTGCCTAAGGGAGTGAAAAAGTTTATAGACCTAGGTTGTAGTGATTAGATTTCAGAAAGTTTTTGGTATTTCAGTGCAGATACAGATTTAGTTTAATACATTAATTTATTATAATCAGAGTTAGTAGTATAATGCAACTTTCAAAACATCCAGATAAGTCCCCTCTCTTTCCCACATTATGAAAAGCAATGTTTGTTTACTATACGACTTTATTAATTCTTGCAACACTGGCTTTCAACATTCTTTGCTGTCTAGACTGCTGCTGGTTTTTTTTGAGACTGCTCATTCTCTTAATTCATTGACAGTTAAGTTCCTACATATATGCCTGAATTACTATTTCACATAATATTAGAAGACATAGCTTTGCCTATTCTTGTCAGTCATCCAGTTTTGCTGACTCTCTTCAAGATCTCTGAGCTGCCAGTGATTCCTGCTCAAACCATGACACGTTGAATCGTTCCAAAATGCTACATGAATGTGTCCAATTGTTCTCTCTGTGGCTGTTTCACTGATACCTAACAGTCTTGTTCTCTAACCTGTAATTTTTCAGATCACTTGCCAGTTTGATCTTGCTTGTCTGGGGTTTTTTTATGTTTTTTTTCCCCATTTGCCTTGATATTTTCTATTTATGCACCTGTTGACTGTCCATCTGTATATGCAGTGCCAAAAGCCCAGATATGAGCCTCTGATGAAGAGACACAATTCCAACTATATGGTCCTGTAATTTAATGGATACCAGAGATGAAAGCTCCCTAGCAGGGATTTCTCATATTATTCAAAGAATGCTCATGAGCAGCTGTCTTTGCTTGAGAAAGATAAACTACACAGTATCAGCTGATTGAAAATCTTTACTGCTTTTACTTATAGTGATGCTAAAAAATGTGCTGCTGTTATTAAATGGAATTTATTAAAGCATTATATATAAAAAGGAAAAGATTAAAGTTCCTGTTGCAAGACAGCTGATGAACACCCTGGAGGTGTTTAACAGCTTCCTGAATGGTGACATACACAGAATGCTTTGAGAACTTGAGACATGAACTGGAGGGTTACTTTATGGCAAAAGTAGCTCAACTATTAAAAACTGGTTTATGCTCAGAAACTACAATTTCCAAAATTCAATAAATATTTATCACTCCATATTAAAAAAAAATAAATACACTATGTCAGTTGTTTGCCCATGTTAATTGTTATCTCTTGCTTCTTGTGTAGTTTATATTTCATAATAAATTCCTGATAGGCTGCAGGGGTATCAACACTGCCTTTAATGTAACATTTCTCTTTG
This sequence comes from Chloroceryle amazona, assembly GCA_027560015.1. Taxonomy (NCBI): domain Eukaryota; kingdom Metazoa; phylum Chordata; class Aves; order Coraciiformes; family Cerylidae; genus Chloroceryle; species Chloroceryle amazona. The sequence goes on along the minus strand of JANHFX010016878.1, from coordinate 3,203 downwards.
AAGGACTGAAACCAAGTGGTCTCTCCAGGGCATCATAAATCTTAGTTTTCACTTGAGTATAGAAACCATAAAAAGTATAAAACAATATTTAAGCTTCAGAGTAGACCAATTTTCAATATGAAGCGGGATTGTTATGACAGTAAAGAAATGAGCAGATGAGAGTATGGATTCTTCAATTTACAAAACCCTGTGAGAAAAAGGAAACACTTAAACTCCAGGGATACTATATGATAGAGCAATGACCAGAAAGTTAAAATGACCCACAAGGATTCATTCGTCTTCCCAAGGTGTATGTCCATACAAGTATAAAGTGCTTGTGTTAAAATACCACACTTAAAATTCTAATGAAGAATATAAACAGCATATGTGGCAGTTTTGAATAAAATATGATTTTCATAGATCAGAGGTCAGTTGTTAAAAATATATATCTCAGACAGTTTTATGGAACTGTGTCATTTTAGATTATGTTCGCTAATTGCAGACAGTATCATGGTAAATATAAGTCATTAAAGCACCATAGGAGTCTTCTGAGACATCATATTTAAGGTAAGACATTGGAACAATTTCACTGGTTTAGAAGTTCTTGGAAAGAAGAATAATATTCAAATTTCTCAGGTCCCCAATGTTCTGTAGCTTTCTTTTTCAGAGACACTCTGGGGTTTCCAGCAGACAATAAAACTGGACAGGCTCAGGATGACTGAAGGGAAGGCAAGAAAAATTGTCTTTTTGGTAAGAAATATGCTTATGTTTGTTTAAAGTGTAACTATAAAATGTAGCACTGGGAATACTTCTAGTAATAGTGTGTGAAAAAATATGTACATGTGATGAAGGAGTAGGCTTTTGTGAAACACCATGACAAAACTACCCTGTTTGGCCTCCTTTGGTCTTGCTGAAGTTCTCTTTCCTAACTTGTTTAGCACTGTAAACTAAACAAAATCATGAAGAAATAAGGTGTTTTTATTTACGTCAACCTTCTCTGGGTTTAAAGGTTCATTGATAAAGTAGTATGTACAAGTCCAGTTTTCAAGACTGCCCAAAGATAATTGGAAGCCCTTGGCCAGCAATATTTCAGTCACTTCCTTTCTACCACACTGAATTATTTATTTGCATTGAAAAAAGCATTGAGAGTTTTAAAAGGTTCCAATAAATTGTCTCCAGGCCACATGAAAAGCTACTATTGATTCTAACTTTTAAATACTGTGGGAGGTGAGAAACTCAAAGATTTTCTTTTTCAATGAACATTGAAGTGGTAACATTCAGTTTGTTTAAAAATGAAAAATTGCCACTGAAATAGTATATCCCAATTTTGTTTTAATCCCGATCTATTACTTCAGTGGCATTTTTTTCTTTCTGAGATGAACTAAAGCAATGAAAACTACAGCAATGAACAACTGCAGTGGCATCATACATGAAATGAGAAAATGGTCAGGATGTTGTTTAGAATTTTAGATAGAATGAGATATTTAAGACTACAGTTTTTAAATCAGACATATTTATTACTCTCTATTAAAGATCTGAACTGCGGGGTAAAAAGAAAAAAAAAAATTACAAAGCAACCAAAAAACTGAATAAAGAATGCAAAGGAGACAGTAACAGATTTTGTGAAGCTATTTCTTACTGAAATGATCCAATTTGGGTTGGAATGTTACCCATATGATCTGCAGGGTGTCTGTAAGAAACAGAGCAACAGCTGAATAGGAAATGGCATCTGTGGCTCAGGGAAAGACTTGGCAAGAAAAACAAACAAGCAAACAAGCAGGTTAAAAAAAATGCTAAATGGCCATAAAATCACAATCTTCTGTGAAGCATAGGGGTAGCTCAACTTCTTAATTTTATTTTCTGCTATTAAATAAAACTGCTAGATAGAAAGAGATCAAAATCTTAGTTTTTAATTTTTATTTTTATGTGGAAATAAGAAAACAACACAAAAAAAACCCCAAAACAACAATTAAACATGTTTTCTGCAAACACTTTATAAGTTTTATTTTATGCCTGTGCATGTGTGAGTGCATCAATAAGGAATACATACAGTTCAGGAGCTAAAAAATACTTCTTGACACTTCTAAATACTTAAATTACAGTTGCTGTGGCACCAGGTCATAGTGGATGTGCTAAAGAGTGGTAGGAAGGAAGGCAAAGTTTAATCATGCAAATGGAAGTGTATATAAAAGGAGGAATGCAGCAATCATTATTCTTGTTCCAGTTCCTAAAATCAGCATAATGTAGGTAATTCTAAACTGACCCAAGGTCATTTGAGAACAGCACAGAACTTTTCAAATATCCTGGAAATTTTACATAAAAAAAACCTCCAACAACAACAAAAAACCACAACAAACATGCCAAGAAAAAAACCTCTTAGTGATTGGGAAATTACATTCTCTCATTAATTTGGAGTTCAGCTGTTTTAACCACGAAGGCTGGGTAGCGTCGTGCAGCAGCAGTGTGCAGAACAGAAGGTTAGGAGACCATACATTTGTGTAGGGGACAGTCAGAAATGCGTTGCAATAGCTGCACTGACCACAACTCTTTGGACTCATCCCTCTAACCACTTTTTTACCCAGGAAAGCATATGCCCATCCAAGCCACGGGCAGCCAATTTCTCTAATAGAACGCTGTGGGAAACACTGTCAAATGCTTTACTGAAGTCAAGATAGACAACATCCACAGCCTTACCTTCATCCAACAAGCAGGTCACCCTGTCACAGAAGGACTGAAGACAAACTGACAGGCCTGTAGTTCAACAGATCATCCTTCCATCCCTTCTTATATGTGGGTGTTATATTGTCTGACCTCCAATCTGCTTGTACATCCCCAATGAGCCAGGACTGCTGATAAATAATGAACAGTGGCCTGGTGAGCACCCCTGCCAGTTCTCTCAGCACTCTGGGATGTAACCCATCCGGCCCCATAGATTTATGCACACTGATGAGCAGCAGCTCATGGACCATCTCCTGAACTGTATGGGGGACATTGTGTTCCTGGCCCCTGTATCTTGGCTTGGGGGAGTGACTTTCCCTGGTGTAAGTGTTCCCATTACTAAAGACTGAGGCAAAGAAAACATTAAGAACTTCAGCCTTCTCCTCGTCTTTTATTACCATATTTCCTCCCGAATCTAGTAGGGGATGGAGGACCATCCCGGACCCACACCCGCCCCCCGTTTAGCCCTATCTATCTATAACTCTCCTTTTACTTCTATTTTTCTT
>JANHFX010016876.1:0-13376 GCA_027560015.1 Chloroceryle amazona | reverse complement strand
GCGGGCCCGGCTCGCCACGGTGCCCTGTGAGAAGCGAGAGGAAGGGGGAGGCGGCGGCCGCGGGGAGGAGGGCGCTGCCATCGTCCTGCTTCACGGCAAGGCCAGCTTGGCGAGCCTGGCCATGGCCGCCATCCGCAAGAAGCTGGTGGTGGTGGGGGACGGCGCCTGTGGCAAGACTTGCCTCCTCATCGTCTTCAGCAAGGATGAGTTTCCCGAGGTCTACGTGCCCACCGTCTTTGAAAACTACGTGGCCGACATCGAGGTGGATGGCAAGCAGGTGGAGCTGGCCCTGTGGGACACGGCCGGCCAAGAGGACTATGACCGCCTGCGCCCCCTTTCCTACCCAGACACCGATGTGATCCTCATGTGCTTCTCTGTGGACAGCCCGGACTCTCTGGAAAACATCCCGGAGAAGTGGGTGCCTGAAGTCAAGCACTTCTGTCCCAATGTCCCCATCATCCTGGTGGCCAACAAGAAAGACCTGCGCAACGATGAGCACGTGCGCAACGAGCTGGCCCGCATGAAGCAGGAGCCGGTGCGCACCGAGGATGGCCGTGCCATGGCCATTCGCATCCAGGCCTACGACTACCTGGAGTGCTCGGCCAAGACCAAGGAGGGTGTCCGGGAGGTCTTCGAGACTGCCACCCGGGCAGCCTTGCAGAAGCGCTACGGCACCCAGAACGGCTGCATCAACTGCTGCAAAGTCCTATAGGGTGCGGCTGGAGCGCGGCGCTGGGCGCAGCGCCTGGGTCACCTGTTGGCAGGCGGAGAGGAGCTGGGCACGCACGCACACGGCATCTGCCTGTCCCCTCAGCTGGGGGCTGGCGATGAATCGGGGTGGGGGCTAAGGGAGGGAGCACGCTCCCTTAGCCTTGGCCGAAAAGGGTTTTGCTGGCTCAGTCGGGGGGACAGAGGGAGGGGGGGATTGCATGCCCTGAGTCTTGGGAATGAAGTGGGGAGAAGCCTTCTCCTACCACCGGCCCCTGCGAGTTAATCGCAGGCTCTCAACAACACAAAGCTGCTGAGACTGGACTGAGCAAGCACCCGGCTCTTCCCCTTTGCCCACCACCTGCTGCTTCCAGCTCCCAGCCAGCCTCCTCTCTTTTGCAAGAGGAGAGCAGTGGAGCTGAGATGCTTGAAGGGACTTCTGCCTCCTGCCTGCATGTGCCTCCCCCCCCCCCCAGGCGGACTGGGGAAGGAGGCTGCATCTGCCGGGCTGCCTGCAACATCCTCGCCTCTCCCGCAGATGTTTCGGCCTGAGCCTGACCTGCTGTGGAAGTTAGTGCCCTGAAGACCGAGACTGGGAGGGGAGGGTCATCCCAAGCGAAGCCTGTATATATCTTACCTTTTCTGTCTTGTGCAAACTGGGGTAGTGCAGGGGATGCTTATTTCAAGTGAGGTGGGGAGGGGGCGCCCAGCTGGGACTTGTGTGGTGCAAGGGAACTCGCCCTGAGTGATGCCTGCTGATAAATGCGAGCCTTGAACTGACTCCAGCTGCAGAAGCCACCCGGCTGGAAAGTAAAGCTGAACTGCTCTGTCCTCCTTGCTGGACACCCTCCTCCTGACAGATGAGGCAGGATGCAAGGGGAAAGGAGATGATATTGCCATATGATCTTGGTGCCTGCTCCTTCCTTTAGTGTTGTCTCCTGCAAGTATGTTGATTTCGGCTTATTTAAAAGTTGGGTTGTTTTTTTTTTCTAAAAAATTACTTTGCACAACTTGGTGGATTTTTTTTTTTAAATTAAATACTCAATGCACTTGTCATCTGCATACAACACTGTAGCATTGGAAACATTCTTACTTGGTAACCTCATCTGGGTCTTGTTTTAAATTGATTTCAACACAAGACGAAATAAAACCACTGTATCATTTTGCCTTGGAAAAAAATGGGTGAAAGCGCTGTTCCTTAGACAGTGTGATTACATCAGACTTTAGTACTAAAGGGCAGTTCAAAGAATCTAGGTTTATTTAAAACTTATTTTCACAGGGTAGCCATTCCAGGTGAAAATAATTTTGTGTTTCTCTGGTTCAGAGAACAAATGTATTCATTATGTTTGTTTACTTTTCTCCCTCTTCCCTCAACAGTGGTACTGAGACTGTTTTTAATAAACTGACATGGCAAAAACTGAGATGTATATGATGTTTACATAAAATTATGAAATGTGTATGCAGTTTTTTATGTAAAATATTAAAAGATTCTATGCTGACACTTGTGAGAGAAGTGTTGTGATTTATGGAGACTTTCCTCAGCTTGCAGTGATACACCTGGATGGTGCTGAACTAGACCTGAATTTCCCCCCTGCGTGCAAATGCTTCTGTTTGTGTTTTCTCCACCGGCTGCAATACCTGTCTGGCAGCTTTCAGACAGCGGTGGTTTTATTTTCTTTGGGCAAGCTACTTCCTTAATTTTTCTCTGCAGATGGCATGTGGAAGTGTACTCAAAATTCAAGGTGGTGACTAATCCATCCTTGCTGCTGAGCACAAGAAGCCTCTGTGCCTTGTGCGGGAGAGCTTGGGCTCAGGCTTCCAGTGTTCCCCTCCTCTGCCTTTGCTGCCTGCCCGTGGCCGGGGTGAGATTTGGGTTTGTACAGAAAGAAAACAGACAGAAAGCTGGAAAGCAGGAGGGGCAATAGGGCTTATTCTTCAAGAAAAATACGTGGATAAAAGCAGTTATTAGTGGCCTCCCCTTTGCTTGGCGTGAATGCCCCTGTCTGGAGCATGTGAACGGGCTTTGCTCGCTGTTGACTCGGAAGCAGGAGGCTAGGCTTGCACTGCAGCAGCCTTCTAAGCTGCCCAGCTACATTTCCTAATTGCTGGCCTCATTAATTCCCATGGCAATGCACAGAGTCTGGGCCTCTCCATGCCAGGGATGCCCAGCAGGGTCTGTGCCTGCCCAGTCCCTTGCTGCCTGCCCCAAGCCGCAGCCAGCTGGGTGCTGCCTGGGACAGCGGCTCCTGGCAGAGGATGTAGCCTGGTGCAAGATGGATGGAACACCTCTCTGTGAAGAAAGGCTGAGAGAGTTGGGCTTGTTCAGCCTGAAGAAGAGAAGGCTCTGGGGAGACCTTATTGTCTTTTTAGTCTTTTTAGCAGGGCCTGTTGTGTCAGAACAAGGGCTGATGGGTTTATACTAAAAGATAGAAGATTTAGACTAGATATAAGGAAGATTTTTTTTTTACAGTGAGGGTGGTGAAACACCCAGGTTGCCCAGAAAGGTGGTAAGTGCCCCCAACCCTGGAGACATTCAAGGTCGAGGTGGATGGGGCTCTGAGCAGCCTGGTTTAGTTAAAGATGTTCCTGCCCACTGCAGGTGGGTTGGACTAGATGATCTTCAAAGATCCTGTCCAGCTTCAAATATTCTATGCTTCTGTGAACATGCATTACATGATTTTGTTGAACAGTAAGGCCTATGCCCAGAGGTGCTGATGCCTCATTTATTTATTTATTATTTTTATTTTCTCTTTTTCCACAAAATGTCCCTTCAGTACCTATCATGGAAATCTCAGGAAAGTTGTGTGTTGTGATAAACCCTCTCAACTCCAGAGGGGTGAGGAAAGAGTCAATCTTTTTTTTCCTTTTTCCTAGCCTATGGATATCTGCTAGGGTATACTGAGTTGTTCAGAGATGCTAACAAATATCAAGGCAAGGAAAACACATTTAATAGCTTTTGCTCATTTGTTCACAGAGGGATCTGCCAGCTTCCAATGGAAAAAAAATGAGATTTTTTTGACAGTTAAAATAGAGATGGCAGGCTCCTTATTTGACATCTGGAAAGTCAATCAGAAATAGTGTGGGTTTGCATTTTGTTATTTCAAATACTAGAGTACACACTCAGTCCATGCAGTGAATTTAATTGCACTTTTTCCCTGGTGAAAGATAGTGGCATTTTCACTTACACAGTTTAGCTAGTACTTCTTAAAAGGTACCCAAGTCCTAGATTTTGGGTATCCATCTCTAAGGATTTAAATTCTCCTGATATTCAAAGGGTGAGTTTCTTATCTTCAATCTGAGAATCATTTTTGGGTTCCAAAACATCCTTTGAGAAAAGATCTCAGTTTTGGATGTTTCAAGGGCTACAGCCCAAGACCTCATTCTTGCAAAGTACTCCAAAGCCTAATTTTGTGCCTTGTAGAACTGTTCCGTGCGGTATCAGCCAGTGATGTTAAAAATCAGCATTGGATTTTTTTTCCTTAAACTGACTGTAATAGCTGTAAAATGTGTAAATTCTCTTAGACTGCAGCAATAACTTATCTCAAAACCCCAAAGGATGAAAACGTTAATATTTGTATTTTAAACACCGGAAAATGGGTTAGCGTTGCATCCCTGTATAATTAGCTGTACCAATATTTTCCACTAAGGTGCTCACAAGGTAATTACATCAATTATTTCCAGTTGGACCTTTGCCCGAGTCAGGGCTAAAGCATCTGGCCCAAGGGGGAAAATCTGCAGGAAAACACCATTTCAGTTTTAACTGAGCGTGACCTTTCTCTGATACTTGTGAAGCTGTGAATAAGCTGACAGCATGAGATCACCACGTGGGAGTCCACCCGTTGGGTCAGATGGTGGGATCAGAGCCATAGCTCTGTGCCGCTTTGCTACTCTTGCTCCTTAGCGTCACTGCTTTGGTGGAAGGGGACACGAGGTGTGGCTCATCCCACCCTCCTTGACTCAGCCACCCTGACATGGCCAGGCTGACACCCCAGGGCCATTGGAGCTGCAGTGTGAGGATATTGCAGCTCCTCCCCATAGCTGCATCCGCCCAAGTGTAACATGGAGGGTCTGCCTGCAGCCGAAGCCAGACAGGCACCTGAGCTCAGGGCAGGCCACCCCATGACCCACACCATGCATTCAGATAGAGGATTGGTTTCATGCAGACCTCTTGTCTTCACCTGGTCCCCTAGCTCATGCTCATCTAGTCCCAGTTTGTCTTTTGTAACCTTTCGACTGAAGAAGAGGTGACAGGCAGCAAATTAAAGCATCAAAGGAAGGTCAACAACCAGCTCATCTCACAGTCCCCCTGCACACTGCTGGACATGCAGACTTTCCCAGCTGTGTCCACATGCCTGTGCAAATGTCCTCAGCTGAGGAAGGTTGTACCTTCCCTTACTCTGTTCAGACCAAGTTCAACCTCTGTAAAAAGTGCTTCTTTCGGTGGGAGCCAGAGCTCCCACAGGGCGGGGAGTTTGCTCTGTAATGGTACCAGTGCCTCGTTAGCAGCAAACCCTGGAAATACAGAAAAGCCTTACTGAAATGCCTGTTCACCTCCACCATTCACCATTCAGGTGAGGAGACCACCTATGCACTCCCACCCCAAGACTGGGTTGGACCCTCTGACAGTGTGAGCATGTCCCATCTGGGCAGCCTGAAAATTAAGCCACCTAAGAAAAGGTCAGTACCACCTTCTCCCCTTTTGGAGACAGAGCAACAGCATCTGTGAGCATTCCTTGCACCATCAAACAGGGAAAAAAAAGCATTCAGAAAGCATTCTCAGCAGGGTATGTCGATAAAAGGATAAATCATCTTTCATGGGAGAAAGACAGCAGTAAAAATTCTTGTGGTTGTTTATTTTTTTTTTGTTGTTTGTTTATTTGTTTGGGGTTTTGTTTGTTTGATTTTCAAAATGGTTTTAATGTGCTTACTATGCATTGAAATTAAAATGCATGGGTTTGCCTTTAAAAAAACCCCAAACAATAAAACTCTTACGCAGCTCCACATATTACAGTGGAATTGCAGGAGTGTGAGCAGGAGCAGAATTTGAAGCAGTTCCCTCTTATATGGCTTTCTGGTTTTGCAGCAATAACTTAATTTAGCTCCATTTGCCTTACACTGTGTGGAACAGATTGCAAGTCTGGTTTAGCAATTCAATAAAGAATGGAAACATTGCAATAAGAAAAAAAAAAGTACTTTGAGGAAGTCCACAAGTATTTTACTAGAATAGCGTCACTAACTAATTCACTTACAGATTTTATTCCTTGGCTTCAGAAAGGAAAAAATGCCCAGTTTTATCCTTCAAATTTGAGTGGACTGTAGCATTACTGAATCCATTTATTTTGATTTTACTGGCTCTGTAACAATATCTATTCCTAAATAGAAATCACATTAATAATTTATTGAGTTAACTTAAAAGATGTAAACAAGCCATTTGCTCCTGCAGGTTCAAAGAACTGCTTGCAGATCTAGCTAACACAGCCTGTGAGTGAAGATACAGATGCTCCAGATCAGCAACTCAAGCCAAGATGGTATAGTGGAGGAAGCTGATAAACATCTACTTCAAGGAAGCTTTTGAAGGAAGACTTAGATCCATTGCTGGAGGAGTCTTTTGGAGACCTTTGCGGACATCTTTAGATACGGAGTCGAAGGGAGGGAAGGATTTCAGATCACTTCAGCAGTCCTGAAGTAATATTATCTCATGTAAGCTAATTGTCCAAGGTCCCTTTAACGCCCAGAAGGTCAAAACTGGCATCTTCAGAAGACCTCTTCCACTGCCTAAGAAGGGGCATCCTCACCCTCTGGAAGGGCTTGCAGGTGAAGCTGTGTGATACGGGCTTTGCCAGCACCACTGCCTGCTCACCTCCCAGCAGGCCAGCTCACACCACTGCAGGTCTATTCCCACCAGAAGCATTCATGCCCTCTAGTTTTACTCGACTAAAAGGGAGGTGTTTGGGCTACACAAGCTGTTTTCTTGTCCTGGTCAGTCATCGGGAAGAGCAGGATATTGTCCTGTGTGCATCTGGGCTGCAGGGAAGCAGTGGTTTCTCTGATGGAATCATGAGCTGAGCTGGGTCGGTGCAGGGCTCAGCCAGTGCTGGGACTGGGAGGTGTCGGAGAAGCGTTGTCTAGGGACAGAGTCTGAAAAACTTACTACATCTGGGTATGCAACTACAAAGAGGACAGATTAAGGTGAGATACTTCATGAGGAGGGTTGTAGCCTCAACATCATCAAGCTGAGATGGAGGTTGTGGCTATATACCTCATGGCATGATCTATATGAGGGACACTGGAACAGGTTGCCCAGGGAAGGTGTGGATGCCTCATCATTGGAAGTGTTCAAAGTCAGTTGGATGGGGCTTTGAGAAACTTGATTTAGTGAAAGTTGTCCCTGCTCATGGCAGGAAGGTTGGACTAGGGTCTTTAAAGACCAATCCAAACCATTCTCTGATTCTGCATCCTTAAGGGCTTGATTTGAGAAGCCTAATGTGATGAACAAAGGTTTTTTTCAGTGCCACTAGAGGAAGGGAATGAGTTGCTCTTCTCCCTTCTCTCATACTCTCGAATTTTTGCACGTTCATGTTGACAGTCTGAGGGTAATGAGTTTTCCTCAAGTTTTCCCCAGTGACATTGGTAAGCTACAGTCTGTGATAAGCAGCAGCCAGGTGGATTAAGTTTGGTGGCCAGACACTCATGCCCTGCACAGAACAGACCTCTCTCCAGTTCTTCAGACCATCCATGAAGTGAGAGGCTTTGTGATTACCTGTAAGAGGAGCCTGTATATGTCAGCAGTGTCTCATCCATCCATCATTCAGCAGTAATCACCATATGGTATAATAATAAATATGGGCTTAACTGATTTTCTTAAATATCAAACTCATGCTAAAAAGTGGAGTGTAAGAGTGGGGTTAAAACTGGAGGCACTGATGTGATACCTACACCAAACTGTGGCAGCAGAGCAGGAAGAATATTAGATGTGTGCCTATAGCACGAGCTAAATCTATGTGTACATTTTCCCCCGAGCCTGCTGGGCTGTGTGGTTTTTGTGTGTGTACCAAACCTTGCTTGCAAGTAAAGGGGACTAGTGGGTGGGATATTGTGCTAAATGCTTAATTCCATTGCTTATAGGCCATTCATCCTCTTCTGCATTCAAAGCTTGATGTGGCAGGGCTGGAGATAGGAATTTGGAAACAAACTGGATTTCCTGGTGGGCTCATTTGCATGATAATGTCCTCTTCCCTCCCCGCTCCTAGGAACTGGAGGGTGGTGGCAGCTTGGGGAGCCACCGAGGGTTCCCAGGAGGTGGGGAGGGAGGCACTGGCAGGGGACAGCACTGGAAGAGCCTTTTCTCCTGCTCCTAGGCTTTTATGCAGTGTGTGTGTGGGGGGGGGTTATACAATCAAGTTTGACCCTGCAGTCCTTATTCTGTGAGGCTTTGTCCTCTGACTGCAGCAAAACAAGCCAGGGATGAAGAATTGGGTCCTGCTTTGCAGGATTCTCTGGCGTTTGATGGCAGCAGTCTGATCCTTCCTGGGGACAGCCGATTTTCTCCTGTGAAAACAGAGTGAATTTTAGCTCAGGGCTTTTCATCAGGTACGTGCATAGCAAGATGTAGTCAAACCATCTGTGTGAAAATCAAACTTCTGCATTCAAGATTCTTACAGGCGTAAATGGGCGCTTTGCATTTTCAGCCTCATCAGCCCAGAAGACATTGAACAGCGCTGACTGGCGTGCAAGTGTAACTTAACATCAGTGTTAGAAAGACAAAGGTGTTTGTTTGATTTTGTTTTGATTTTTATTTTTTATTATTATTTCTAAGGAGAAAATAAACTGTATATTTCATGTTTAAGCCAACCATGCCTTCATAAGCATCTGAAAGAAATTCGAAATTTTCAGCTACACTAAAAGTACTCATAATTAATTTTCATTTTCTCTGACAGTCAGGTGGGAGGGAATCTAAATCTGCCAGCATCTAGAGGACCAAGGAGACTGAATTGGAGAGAGCTTGTGTCAAAGCAGTTTTTTACCAGCTTGTCTTCCCACGGTGAGGTGATGGTCAGGATGATCCGTGTTGCTCCCTGTTTGCTCTTTATCGAAGTGTTCCCAATCAAGGCACCCTGCAGCTAGGGACAGAAATGAGCTCAGTCCCTCCGGCTGGTAACAGGACACTTTGTATTGATGGCAATTGCTGCGTTTTACTCAAAACACTGCTAAGAATTAACTAGAACGAGGTGCTGGCATGACAAAGACACACATCTTCTAGTAAAATGGTAAAAAGGAAAACAAATTGTAGTGAGTACTTTGCAGCTAGGAATTTAGCAAAGGTGTGCCTAATGCCTGGCTTCCCTGCTAACAGCCCTCCTTGGCTCCCACAAACCGGTGGCCTCTCCTCTTGGGTGGCCTCACTGATTTAACACTGTCGTGTGAAATTCGGAGCAACTGTTCTCAGCCTGTGTTTAGCTGGGAAGATTTCAGACTGGAAGAAGGGCTTTGGTGCCTGAAGGCTTCTCTGTCTTTCCCAGCTCTACCACTGGGTTTAATAAAAAGCCATTCTTCCTCTGCGCATTCTTCATCTAAGAATGTTCTTAATTCTTCATTGTGCCAGGGAAGCAGCTAAGGATGACAGGATGCTTCACTTGCATGCTTAGATTGATACGGCTATAGTAGTGGGGCTATATATTCGGAGACATCGGTTTCAGCCACTTTTTACTCCCCTTAGTGTAAGAGTGTTGTTTGAAACATAAACTTCTGAAATTTTACATGTCACACGCTAAGCAAAGGAATAAATGGGACATACACATATTTCTTTCATGTGGTCATGAGAAACTGGTGTCTGCAGCCATCTAAAGGAGTCTAAGCCTGGCCTTTGAGCTCAGTGTAGGTATCTGGCAGGTTTAGGGACACCCGTTCCTCTGCACACCCTTGCAGAAATGCCCACTGAAGGTTTCTTTCCTAGCTTGCCCCCTAATTGATTGCTACTTGTGCCCTGCTGAATGCTGTGCGAGTGCTGTAGAGGCCCAGGGTAGCTGCTGTGCTACTGGCAGCTGATGGAGGATGCTTTTAGTGCCAGCACCACACACACACCCCTGCCCTGGGGACACCATGTCCTGCAGGGAAGGGGGGCTGGGACACAAGCACCTCACAGGGAGGCACAGTTCCCCTGTACCATACTGGGGACAAGTTGTGAATAATGTATTGATTCACACTGCTGGGGATACTAAACTAAGCTTGTGTTCAACTTTGGGATTATTATTGGTTTATCTCAAGCTGTCGGTTTATCAATGTAAGAATCCCATTATCAGCATAATTGCACAGCCAGGGGAGGTCCAGGTTGGATATTTTGAAAAAAACCTCTCCACTAAAAGGGTTGTCAAGCCCTGGAACAGGCCACCACGGGAAAGTGGTGGAGCTGTCATTTCCGAAGGTATTCAAAAGACTTGTGGATGTGGTGCTCAGGGACATGGCTTAGTGCTGGGCTTGGCAGTGCTGGGTTAACAGTTGGACTCTATGATCTTAAAGGTCATTTCCAACTTAAATGGTTCTATGATTCTATGTCTGTTGCACTAGTAAAACTCCTCATGTGATTAAGAGCAACACCACCCTGTTCCAGGTTAGCCCCATCCAAGCTGGGATGTCCATGTGGCAAAATGAGACGGTGGGATGAGAACATGAGGGTGGAAACACCAGCATGCTCTTCCACACATGAACCAGCGACAAGTAAACCAGAGACACAGCTCAAACTGCAGTGGCTGAAATTTCACTGCAAAAGTTTCTTGCTTCTCATTTTGCTCCTTTGATCCGTTGAAAAAGGGTCAAGTTTCAGGGGCAAATCAGCCAGGACAAGGCACAGAGGGCTAGAATTACCTGCATGTAAAGAAGCAAGGCAAGACAAGAGAGGTTTCAGGCTGCAGCCGGGTCTTACTCAGCTAAAGCTTGAGCCCAGGACTGATGGAGGGGCACATCAGCTGCTTTTATTGTTAAAGATACAGATGTTTAAAATTAAGAGCAATTGTTTATTAGGCATTCCCAGATAGCTATTTCATAAAGCAGTCACACACCGTTCTCAGAATGTGCAGCTGTTCCACTGTCAGACCATGTTAATTTTGTACATGGATGGTTTTAATAAACCTAAGAAAAATATGTATCCTCACGTTAATTTTGCAAGGCACTCCCGGGGCCCATGCTTTACAAATAAATAAACAAACAAAAAGCAACCCAGAAAGTGCCCACGTGGCAAAATTTGCTGTCTTGTTGGATGAAACAAATAGGGGAGACAGTGGCAGTGGGGCCAGGCTGTGGGTCTAGTGAGCTTTTCCAGTCTGGTTAGTGGACCGACTGTGACTTGCCTCATGGCTTCACCGGTGGGTGGAACTGAGGATCTCTGCGTGCTCTGTGAAATGAAGCCAGGGCCGTATCCAGGCTTCAATCACCAGCTTCTCAAACCTACTACCAACAAACTGAATCAAATTCAAGTAAAAGTTGCAAAAAGATTGTTTTCTTGTCCAGAAGCATTTATTGGATGATGTATTAATGTGAGTCTTAGTGAAATGATAATAATGTCCTTACAGCTAATGTGTGCTACTGTTGTTGGGCAGATACAACTTCATCATATTTTACAACTTAAAACCCCGATGGATTTGAGACTGTAGCATGTACTTCTGTGTGAGGGAACTGTTGCAGATAGGATTATTGAGGTTTATCCTCAACACTATAGATAACACAGAAGGATAATGTTTTTCTGGACAAAAGGTAGGTCTGCAAAATCACCTACAAATAGCTACATTACTGGGATCTTATCCATAATATTAGCAGGAATTGTTTTCCAGAATTTGTGAGCTTCAGAACTGTTCTGCAGAATTTTCTGACATCTCTTATGAAGTTCTTCAGCCTTTTTTAATATTTTGAACAACTCTGATTATACAACTCCTCTTGTGCTTGAAAATGATGCTATAAAAATTATAGCACTGAAGTAAATAAAAAGCAAAGCAAACCAACCAACCAAACAAAACGAAAACCCCCCAGCAGACCTGCTTTTTTCTAAGTTTCCTAATTTGCTGAGGGGTTTGTTAACCTCTTCCCTTTCCTTCCCTTCCCACTGAGATGATGGGTTGTGTTTCTGGAGAGCAGAGCACTGAATGGCAAAGCCCAGCCCATGGTGAGAGGCAGGGTTGTTGTTTTTCTTTACTGGATGTGTTATTTGCCACCAAGCAGAGGTCTGATCAATCAGAAGATGCCTGTGAGTTCAGAAGAAATTTATGCCAGTGTTTCACCTGAACTAATGTCAATGTTAGCCCACTCTTGGACCAGGTGTCCTCCCAAGGTCTTTCCAACCTAAATTATGCTGGTTTTGTACATTAAGGCTTAGCTGTCATTCACTAATTTGGGAGAAGGTCAAGCTCATCTTTCACCTATTACTCAATGGGTAGATTTATATTCAGATATCTCTCCTCTTTGTGGGACAGCTATGATGCCACAGTGACTGTTTGACCCACCAAGCTACAGCTTATGTGGGTAGTCACCAAGTCTACATGATCAAAAGTGACCTCTTTCTATCCTGCTGAACTCTAATGGCATTATTTAAATTGAGGGTTGACAAGTGAGTTTCATAGGTGAAACAAGGACCAGAGTATCCAATTCTCACCCATGTGGGACATGAAGTGAGTGAACTAAGGTGTTAGTGCAGAGGACCTTCACCCAGCTTGCTCTGTTCACTGACCAAGGCTTCTCCAGACCCATAGCTGTGCTCTGCTCTGGCAGGACATTTCCTTTCTGACCATTCAGGTTTGAGGCTGGACACACTCCACAGCGTATGCTCTTCCACCAATTTCCATATAGCTCTACCAGGGACCTCATGTGCTTGACTGTTGCAACAGTTAGCACTTGCGGGAGAGGTGAAGCAGGAAGGTCCATGTCTGTGGCTGGAGCCTCTTTCGCAACCTATGCACCTGACAGTGCCCTGCCAGTGGTCAGGGACCCTCAGAGCTGCTCAGGCCCCTCTCAGCTGGGAGCAGAGTGCTGATTTCTGGTGTAAGCAGAGCCTGGGTAACTCCCCAGTGCCAATGTGTAAATACAGCTTTGATTGCTGGTGAACTGAGAGGTCTTTCCAATGGCAGCTGAACACCCAGTGAAATCTCACTCCATTGCTGCTTTCCCATGTTATGTTGTTTTCCTCATTTTCCCTGTGCAACGTATCCTGGTGACAGGGTACTGTGAGAGTACCCAGGTTGTCATGTGTACCTGGACAGGGATCCACCTGCTTGACCTGTAGCTCCTGCTCTTGCACTGCACCCCTGGCAGGACAAGACCATATGAGATCAACCATTCAGTCAACGTGGAGGTCAGGACTTCCCCACAGCCCACCCACCACACCAGTGGGCACATGCCAGCTTAGCAGCCCCTTCCCATCCAGCCACAGCAGATCCTGCCATCTCAGGTGTTGCCTATTTGCATGGGCACTCGCAGCCAGCACTGTACCTGGGAGCCCTGGTTCTGGCTGCAGACCCTGTCTGGATCCCACAGTGTGTGCTCTCTCCACCCTGGGGCATGCTAATTGTCCTGGTTTGCGTGAAAACAGGACTAATTCTGTTCAGTGATTTTCTGAAGCTAGAAGCATGTTTTTGCAGTGTCTGCTGTCAGCAGTGATAACAGCCCATGTTTAGAGTTACTACCAA
>JANHFX010016873.1:0-27015 GCA_027560015.1 Chloroceryle amazona | reverse complement strand
AACTATTCCAGGTGAGGTTGGTCAGGGCTCTGAGCAACCTGCTCTAGTTGCAGATGTCCCTGCTCCCTGCAGAGGGGTTGGACTAGATGACCTTGAAAGGACCCTTCCAACCCAAACCATTCTATGATTCTGTGATACACAGGGTTTACCACTTCTGAAATTTGGTGACATCAAAATCCTGACCTGGAATGACTCAGGATGATCTTGATCTGAGGACAAAAACCTCAGGACTTTACTTTTTCTGGCTCTAAGCTGGAAAATCTGTATGAGTTTCAGTATGTCCCGCAGAGCTTAAGACTAGCCCCTTCCAGTAGACTTAGCATTTAATTAACACAATTTGCATTTTTTCCCCTCTCTCATCTTAGTTTCATGTAAGACTTAATTAGAAAAAAAAAAACCACAACTGCTCTTTTGCTCTTTTTGGTTTTATTTTTGATGGAGGGCTTATATCTTAGGGAAATACCTTATGAAAATGGTTTAGCAGAATTTATAATGCAATTAGCTGCAAAGAGTTTGTCTCCGGAAATGCTGCGATGGCAGTACTGTCCTAAATCAGCATGATCAATGTGCACTACCTTAACATTTCCCCACACAAACTTATTGTCTATCTCATTTTAATAAATACATGATTAGGTTCCTTGGCACTAGAAAATGGTTGATGTTTTGAAGAAGTGAAATCAGGCAGCAGTATATCATAGAGATGTACACACACACTTTCATGCACCCAGTGCAGGAGAAAAGGTACACAGTTAAATCTCTGGGTGGGCTCCCATGCTGGTGTACTCAGAGCTTTAACCCTTGCTTTTGTCCTGCAACTCATCGCTGTGACAGTAGAGATGGCCAATGGCTTTCCCTTTGGAAGAGAGTCCCGCAGTGCTGTGTGGGTTATGTTGTCAAGTTCAAAGCCTCCTATTGTGGGGATGAAAGCAGACTGCTGTACCCATAGGTGTTCCCACCAGTATTTATCAGTCCCAAGAGGAAAGGCCAAGAGTCATCACCACCACACAACTACAGTCAACCACAAAAACTAACACAGAACCAGACCCTTGATCACAGCCTAACTCCTACAAGCGCCTGTTCACCTCAGCCACTTCTGAGCCAAGTCCCCAGTATTACAGTGGCCAAGAAGTGGTTGCTGAAGACAATTCCCAGTAAGTCCCCTTAGAAGCAGCAACCCTTCAGTGCTTTTGCAGGGACCTATCTGTGACTGCAATAACTAAGCTGAAGCAGTAACTCACTAAAGCAGTGCAGTGAGCACTAGAGCTCAGACTGGCCTCACTAGAGGTTTCAGAAAAGGAAGCAAGACTTTCCTTTGCTGCCTGAGCCCTTCTGCACTACCATCCTGCACCCTGCAGAGAGACGTGTCAGTCATCTGAGCACCCACCAGACCTTAGTGATAACACTTTTCCTGACATTCAACCTGTATTTTCTCCTTCTTGCTGTCTGTTCCCTCCCATATCAAACACTAATGCATCCCCCTGCCGGCAGCTACAACCTCTTAGGACTGGTTTCTCAATAAGCAGAAAGAACCAAAAGCTTGATCAACATTTACTGCACTTGCTGCAAAATCTCTGCGCCACACGATGTATTTCACACATAATGTATTTCAAACACTGAGAGAAATGTATTTCAGGTCCTCATTTTGGTTCTATCCTGCCATGATAAGAAGCTTCTAGTAGTCGTGCAACCCGGAGCTAGTATGAAAACCTGTGGGATGTGCTCAGAAGTGCTCCATTCAACTAATAACTAGAAACTCAACATGCATCACTCAAATACTTTTACCTGCTCTCTCCCTTCCAGTATGAGCCATGTCATCCTAGCGTATTTGGTGTAATTTATGTCTCCTGGTCTGTTTACCACTAACCTCAATTCAAGAACTTGTTAGAAGAAGGTAAGCCACTTGCACATGCTAACCCAAGCAAGTGGATCACTCAAAAGCAGGCACAACATTAAATGCTTTCTTTAAAAGGCACTTTGTTATGTTGTGTTGGCATATGACTGATATATTTTAAAAATTCTCTGACCCGGCAACTCTGCTTTGTCAAGCAGGGCTGTTTTCAGTTGGGCTAAGATGGATGTGGTTTTAAGAGAATGTAAAACACCAGCAGCTTTCTTCATTTTATGTGATCTATTAACTAATCCAAAGGTCAATCTTGTTGCTGGTGAATTGCACATCTGTGCCAAGCACCACAGAATCTTGAGTATTTCAATATTTACAGAAATATATAAACACTTTTTTTAGCACTCTTGCAATTATATTAGCAATTAGAAGAGTGAGGGCAAAGTTGACAGGTATCCCCCCCTGTATGCTGCTCTGCTCACTGGTACTCATGCTGCAGGGAAAATACTGACACTGCTCACTGACTGTTTCTCCCAAGGTAGAGCCAAGTGCTGGATGCATTAAACGAGACTGTATTGTGCCATATGCATACAGTTGATTTTGTTCAGCTTTCTCCATTGATATTGGGAGCCTAAGTCATCATTCAGATTTTCCATTTGCTACTTTTCTCCAGCAATGCCTTGCACTTTTCTCCCAAATTCTGCCTCTGCTTCAAATCATTAAGTCATAGTCCACTGACCTACTTGCTTATATTGTACCAGATGTATCAAAACATCTTCATGAGTAACGGTATGGGACTTCCAGCACTACTCTCATCCTACAGCTGCATGTACAAGTTGTATAAACATTTCTTACACACGTAAGCAGATCAAATGTTTCAATTTTCAATAGTCACAAAAACTTCAAAACTTGATTTATAAAGAAGATGAACATATCCCCACCTGTAATTATAAAGAATTCAGTGGAGTTTTTGAGACACTAAAGTGAAAAGCACTAATACCAAAATAAGGGTCATAAAGTAGTTCCCCCAGGGTAACGCGCAATGGCAAGTTTTCCTTAATCTTCTCACACAGAAAGCACTCAGCTTTCTGGAGCTTAGAATTCTCTTTGAGCTCCAGATCTTCCTTTCTAGTTTGGGGGTGGTGGTGCGGGGAAAGTCAGCAAGTTTCCCAGGAGTTTCTTAGGTTAATCTTCACCAGCTACACAGCACCACAGTCCCTGTGATGTCAGTGAGCAAGGACAATTTCCCACAACCTCACAGTTTCTCCACTGCTTCTCTGTCAATAGTTCTAATTTCAGTTCTTCATCCTTCTACACATGACACTTTCATGTAAGGTAAAAAGAAGAAAGAAAAAGTTGGATGGGCAGCGTGAAAACACTCTGTCTAGCATTTGTTGTTAGGTGGTCACCACTTTAACCTCTGAAGAGGCTGAACAACACAGCACGCCCCTTTCCTATGAGTCTGACTCATCAGGATGTGTCGCCTGTGCCAGGACGGCATAGCTACAAATTCCCATCTTGCAAGTTTATTTGTGAAGTTGAATGTTCCAGTCTACTATAAAGAAAAACTTTCCCTTTCCTTCATCACAAAGTGAGTGTAGGCACTGAGGAACAACAGGCAACAACTCCAATTGCTGCTAGCTCCGGTCATCCAGTGTGGACACAGGTGAAGGTCTAAAATCAGGGTCCGGGTAGCAGACAGCAATTTGGAGTCAACCCATTCCTCTTAGCAATATCCAAATGAAGCCCATCTGCATCCCGCCTCTACAAAAAAACAAGGATAACATTCCCGCTTAATTCAGTCATATAGTTAGCCCTAAAAGAATTGAGGTATCCCTTGCAACTGTCCTTGGAACCTCTAGCAACACTGGGAATGGCCATTACTCTCCCTCACCCCCCAGGAAAATGGAGGGATAAGTGAATTAGGCAATGATGTAATGAAGCCAAGATCCAACACTTATGTACTTTTGGGCTACTTTTAAGTTGTTTGCTTCTTGCAGTGAAATTAGATTGAGCAAAATGTCTTTTTGATGCAGATCAGCTGTTACAGGGAGCTAGCCATGCCTTCCTGTTAAAAGCTGTTACTTTTTTGCATTCTAGGAACATTAGCCAAATGACTTAGTGTTGTGGAAATATATTAATATTATGAGACATTTCCCACAGCTTGTACATCTCTCGAAGTACCAAGGCAGAGATCTCAGAATTATCATTAACCAGTAACTTTGGAAATAAATACCATAATAATTATATTTCAATGAAATAAACCATACAACTAAAATAACCTCTTTTGGCAATAACTGACACCAAGGAAATAAGTGACGTCTGGCCATCCACATGCTCCCTTTATTCTGATCAACTGGATGCCACAGCACTGCTGTGCTTCTTGAGCTATGATTTACAAATGACCCCGGAAAGATGAAAAGTTGCCAGACTTTATGAGACCCATGTATTTACTGCTAACTAAGAATGATTTTTTAAGACTTTAATGACTCTTCTCTCTGATCTCACTTAAAAATTTGTTTAGTGTCTTACACTAAACAGTCTTATCTGATGCTTTTATAAAATCCCTTGAGCTCTGCCCACACTGAAGTCAAAGGTAGAAGTGGACAGGGTTTGTGTATTGAGTTTTTTCTGATGGATTCAATAAGGCTGTTTGCAGGATTTACAGAGAAGCGTAGATGCACAGATGAGGAATTTATTTTCTATATAAGAAGGCTTCTCCTCTTGAAAAGAGATAAAAAAAAAATCCCACTGGGACACTAAACTTATGATTGCATGTTCTTTTTGGATAGAAGCTTACCATATTTTTAGAATGGAAATTCTTTATTCACTGTTATTGGTAAATAAATTAAACAACCCCCAAATGACAGCAGCATCTGTAGATGTGCTCAGGTTGACAATGGAACTAACATTCCGTTATAAGAAAATGAACAGCTACAGTTTCCTGTAGCTTTTTGAAAATAGCTATTTTAACCTTAAACTTAGGAGGGAGTGAGGTTATATTATTACCATTTTAAACTTATAAAAACCTTCAGAGTTGTCCACATAAAGGACCATTGTCAGAGGGAAGCTTTGGCACAAGTCTGACTTGAAGCACATGAGTAAGATTATAAAACAAACTGTATGTAATAGTAAAGCAAAGAAGTGAGTCCTTGCTTAGATCTAAATCCAGCCTTAAGTATTTTACTGAACTGGAAACTGAAGTCCAAAGAGCTGATGGAAATCTTCCCACTGACAAGTTCAGGTGTCTAGCCCAAAGCTTGCTATTTATCCTTGGTTTGCCAGTAATTTGTTGGTTGCAACACCCATGATGTGGCATCCAGATTAAAAAGAGGAATTCAGAGATGCCCCAAGCTGCTACCCAATATAGTGGGTGCACAGGATGTATCAGTGCAGACATGATCTCAGCTGCCTGGGAAGGTGTAAACCATCTTCTTGCTGCACTACTATGCTGTGGTGTATGCCCTTCCTGGGTCCCTCAGATATAAAACAGTGTTACTACAGAGGTCTATCAGTGCAGCTACAGTACCTGCTCTTGGGCAGGCCCAAGTACTCAGGTAGTGCTCAGACTAATTTACAGAATCATAGAATGTTAGGGGTTGGAAGGGACCTCAAAAGGCCATCTAGTCCAACCGCCTTGCCAGAGCAGGATCACCTAGAGCAGGTCACACAGGAACGTGTCCAAGTGGGTTTTAAATGCCTCCAGAGAAGGAGACTCTGTTCCACTGCTCTGCCACCCTCACTGTGAAAAAGTTTTTCCTTAAATTTCTTTGGAATCTCCTATGATCCAGCTTGCACCCATTGCCCCTTGTCCTATCATTGGACACCACTAAGAAGAGCCTGGCTCCATCCTCCTGACACTCACCGAACTCACCAGAGTTACGCCTTCTAAAAGCCTTCTAAAACTAAGTTCAACAGTTCACACTGGGTACAGAGGATCATCTAGAGCAATTGGGCTATACTAGGCTTCAGCTGATGGTAAACAGTAAGGCCACAGTGACTGGTTGTAGGTCTGGCTGGGGAAGACAGCTCTCCATGCCATAATGCAGTTACATTGGAGCAAGCAGCTCCGAGTTTTCAGATGGTCTCAGAGCTTTTTATGCTGGTGAATTACCAACTCAAGTCATGCAGCCTGGTGCCAGCCCACAGCACTACATTTATACTGAGAATTGCAATGGTGTAACTGCAGTGGTGGAAAGAAAAAAAAAAAAAAAGAAGAGTGAAAACAGAAATAAAAGTAAAGACTGGGCCTAATTTGCCATCTGCTAACTCCATTCAATCTCTCACAGTCTTACTGCTTTCCAAATACCTCCCACCCCCTAAATAGCTGGTTTTGATTATTTTCCTCAAGATTGCTTTGTTTTCTCCCCATGTTGCATCTCACCTTGTTATTTCCTCTCTACATTTATAACCTGCCCAGGTCATTTTCCATTATTTCTATACCAATGGCTGGGGTTTTTTGACACACCTCCCAGTTTAATATCTTCTGCTAGGTTAATTAACACACTGACTGCACCCTCTCCAAGGTCATTAATGAAGATATTAAATAAAGCCAAACCTCGTATTACTGCTTGCAGTGACCCAAACAACTCTTCCCCATAGCCCTGCATGTGCCCATTAACGATTGCTTGATGTTCACAGTCCATTAGCCAGGTTTCCATCTCTACAGCAGCATTGCTGTCCAAGCCAATTTCTATTTACACATCAGAAGACTATTAAAGACACTGATACCATCCTCTTTTTTTCAGGTGTATAGACCAATGAAGCTACATTTTTAACTAGCCATTATGCAGCTCAGTCTTGTGCTTTCCCTTAGTTTTGTAATGCTGAAACTGGGCAAAAAGTGACTGTGTTTGATTTCTTCCTGCTCAGCATTAGGTCCCAGCTCAGCTGTCAGTTCAGCCCAACCACCCTTCATTTCATCAGGGTATGTGATATGTTGCTTCTCAAATATTAATTCAGATTTGCCTGCATATTAACACTGACACAGATTTGGTTCAATGAGTTTCCATCGCTGTAAATAAAAGTACAGTTGAGTCAATCCCATTTGCTCCTCCTGGTCTCACTCTCTAGTATGGCTCCGACTCTGCTGAATTTTAAAGAGCAAGTGGTATTTAACACATCATTGATATATGTTCTGCTGAATGGGAAGGGTCCAGCATACTCTATCAATTGTGGGCCTGTATGCTTGCAGATATTTTGTCTTACCCCAAATTCAGCTGATGTTTCCCACACAAACTGGAGTTACTTGTGTGATTTAGTGCACTGGACCTCGGTAGCTTAACAGTGACTCAATTAGCTGGGAGGAAAGTGGCCTGCTTTCTTACACACCCTTTTGCATTTCATGGCACTGGGGGATTGCCCAAGATCCATGATATTTATAAAGGTAATTGGAGTTGTTTATTAGCTGGTTCTCACAGACTCTGGGATACAGTCCATCTAGATTCCTTCATCCACAGATTGTGAGTTCTTTTCCTTTACTCACATACTTTTGCCGAATCTCAGGACAATGTTAGAGCTGACTTAATGAGTATTCCCCTAGCTATATGGGAATGCAGGCACTACTCCTAAGCTATCACCAAAGTTATCATGCATAGAAAAACAATGCACCAAGGAAAGGTGGCAACGGACATAGAGCTGCTGCAGCCTGGGCCACAGCAGCAGCCAGCACATTCTGACCAGTCCTGAGCTCTCAATTGCTCTTTCGCACAGGGTGGTCATGGTTCAGGAAAAAACAGCTCAGGTATTTTGGCAGCCCTCTGCCAGAGCTGCCAAACACATTCCGGACATTGAGCTGTAGTTCTGAATACTGACACAGCTATCTTTATTTTGTATGCATGCAGCTCAATTTCTTTATGATTCTACTTAAAAAAACATTATTTGCTCCTGGAGCTATTCCAGAAGAATAGCAAGGCAGCTCCCCTCCAAGCGTAACCCAAAGGTTATATGTTTTCTGGTATTTATTGTTTGTCTAATATTTCCTCTCCCTTTACTTTATCTCTCTGCCTCTTTCATGGCTCTCTTTAAACTCTTCTGCAAACACATAATTGATTCCTCCTGCACATCTTGGCAGCACTGAGGATTTCCCAGTTCGGCTAATGCACATAACACTGCCAGACAGAGCCTCAAGGAGACAAGGAGGGAAGAACCACTTCAGGCACCTGGACCAAGGGAGAATCATTAGCTCTTAGCAAATGAGGCTAGGGCATAGTTGAAGTATTCTTCTACCGACCAGCAGAGGGAAATCATGTAAATGCACAGCAGTCAGTGCAGTGTGAGTTTGCTATTCCCATTTCTGTTCTATTTTGTTTAATTTTCCTTCTTACAGCACAGGTGGGTGGGTGGGGACAGATACCTGTCAACATCAGAGAAATTAGGAGAGGCAAAAAATGCAAGTAAAAGGTAATACCAATTATTAATCAATTAGTATAGTTGGAAAAATCAGATAAACTTTTGAACACATCTATCTGTCTTCAGGTCTGAAATAGCAGCTCACCTGTTCAAAATCCTTCCAGCTTTTTTCACATAAACTCACTGATCTAATTAAAACCAAACCAAACCAAACCATGTTTGCCTATAAACGTGTCTTGTCCATATTCACAGCTTATCACAGCTGCAGTAATATAACCCCAAATAAAGGCTACTGTGAAGATCCATAATGACTACCCTAGCCTGTAGGAAGGCAAAGCATGGACCATATCCCTGACCTGAGTGTAAAGGAGATATTATGCCTGGTTGTACAAGGAGAAGGAGAGAAGGTTGAATCAATAAAGAAAAACATGACAGTATGAATATGAAGCATCTACCCCCTGTGTCACTTAAAATTTCTCAATACAGCTTAAAGAGGAAAACAAGAAGTCATGCCAAAATCTGGACTCTCTCAAAATGGTGGGGAAAGAGGTAGATTGTCACCACACAGTGAGCAGCAACAGCCCTGCCAAGTAATGATGGGTTTGCATGAAAAACGGATGGAGTGGGGACCAGTTGCCATTGGGGGACTACTGTGAGCAGCTGCTTAGAATCCCAGAGGGAGGAGGAGCAAGGAAAAATTCAGATCTGAATTGGCAGTTTCCCCTACTCTTAAGTAATATATCTATGAGAAGGACATATCTGTGACTTGCACACAGCAACCCGCTGAGCCACTGCTGCCACGGGGTGAGGACATCTCCAAGAGATGCAGATCACTCTACAGGCACAATCATCTTAGGACATCCACACCTCCAGGCATGCTTGACTGCTCAATTTGACTCGACCCAATGATATGAAGAGGAGAAAAGACGCTAACAGATTTTGACTGAGACACACCACTTAATCCTTTTTTCCCCATCAGTAAGCTCTCTTGCTTTCCCTTTCTAGCAGGCATTATGTAAATTGAGAGTCCCCTGAAGTGGTATTTGCAACTCCAGGATCACATAAGAAAGGGCACAATGCTCCTTTGCCAATACAACCTCCTGCCCCTCCTATTCTTTGTTGAATAATACTATACTCTAAAAATATGTACTCTACTATTCAAGCACTTAATGCTCTCAAATGCCACTTTGTTCAGTGGAAATAGTCTTTGTTAAACATGAAATTCACTGGGACAAAATTTATGTTTCCATCTGATGTACTTTTAAATTTGTTTCTTTTTTTTTTTTATTATTATTATTTATTTATTCCAGTATATCTCAGTGCTACCAGTCTATGTAATGCGATCACTACAAATAAATGGGTTCTCCAATTTTAGTTGAAGTAGTAGCATCAAATTAAGCTATAGGACACTGAAGCCCTAAGTTTTCCATGGCAGAGAGAAACAAACATCCTCGGTGACCAAAGCTGACTTAGACAAACACTCCTCAGGGCAGTTGACAGTAGTTAAATCTCATTTAAACTTGAACCACCGTCTGTCTGCCTGCTATAAAAAAACGTGTGATTTTCAGTGGTAATGAAAATGACCATCACCAAGAGAGATATGTAAAATCCATACAGGGATCTGCTTTCCTGTACCCTCAGCTTTATTTCTTTTTTGCAATGTTGAAAGCCACAGCAAACACCCAGCCTGTTGTTTTTTTTCAGAAGTATCTTCTTCCAAAGAGAGCATGGTTTTGTGTTTCATAACCCTTCGTGTTGGCATTATTGAATTATTCAGGATTAGTAATATAGTGTGGAACCCACTGTCCAGAGTCCTTTGCAGGGGGTGTCTGCTCTGCACTGTTATTTGATTCTCAACAGCATTGTTCTCACTCTATTAAAAAAATATTCATTGTAGCTTCTAATTTACACAAAGTCCCAAGAGATCCACTGAATATTCCTCCCATTTTCTGGTAGCTGCCTTTATATTTGCTGTGTAAATTTGGGCAAGCGCAGGACTCACAGTCCTACTGAAGTTAATGTGTATTGTTCTGATGCCCTCTTAGAAACTTCAGGTATCAGGTAACACATCAAATATTTAGTTTCCCTCTTTCATTGTCATATCCTGCAGCCTCACATAGTTCTCACCTTATCTTCCCCAATGATACATTTGCACACTAACATAAATGACTGTTTTGCTTGAGCACAACTTCAGTGTTTGGCCCATAGATTCTGCAAGAGCAGTGCTGATGCCCAAAGCAGATGTAATGCTCAGGTGCTTCCTCAGTGTATTTAAGGCATCAGTACAGAAAGAGTTTAACTATGTGACTCGTAACTAAAGCTGTGTTTAAGGACAGAGAGAGAAGAAAATCTGCAGAATCAGCATCATAACCATCCTGAAAACTTACATTTCTCACAAATTCTATCTGCCCCTATCCAAAGGCCATAGGATTTTGGATTTGAACCAACGTGCAGATGCCTTTGTCTGTCCAAATCCCATGTAGAATAAAATGTTGGCTTTCTTTATTGTCAGATGATTTAGCAATAAGAAGTAGTTCAGTCCAAACCCTTTCTCCATGTGTGGCTGTTCCAAGAGTTCCTAATTCACAAGGGATCAACCTTGACCCTACATACTCCTGCTTCTACTGCAGGATCATCTGGCTTCATATCAGTGTGACTCTAATAAGCAACTCCAAGGAGTAAGTCACGGGGTAGCTGAAGCACGATGTTTAAAAAGAGGATCTCCTCTCTGCTTTGATAGCCAGCTATTAACTAATTGGCGTGGCAGTACTGGCAAGGTTGTAGGTGGTTCTGTAACCCATCATGACAAAATGTGAAGAGCAGATAATTTTTATTTCACTATGCTCTTGTTCTGCACAGTCTTCAATATTGTCAGAGTGCTGTATGAACTTTAACCAATTAATGAAACATGAACTGCTTATTAGGTGACCCAAAAGGTCTCTTCCTCTACGATCCATGAATAACAAAACAAAATCAACATGCTGCCAGTAAATGCATATGCATGAAATCTTTTAAGACCTCATGGCTAAAATAGCTAATAATAAACCTGACAGCACTGAGAAAGAAAAACAGGAAGGAAAAAGAAGCCATCAAAAATAAAACACAATTCTGCAAAACTCTGCCTAGGCAAGTTAGCATTAGCTATATAATCAATAGGTCACCATTATGTATGATATTTACAGCTAATCTGCATTACTGCATTGCTGTGCTGAAATGTCCAACAAGGCTCATATCAGCTCACACTTCCTTCATTATAATCTGCCTTCATATAAAATTCATCTTGATTTATGAGTTTGCATTCAGTGCTGTACATTTGAATGTAACATTGCCAAACTTTCTACTGTGTTCACCTGCTGGTTGAAGAGCGATGATATTTCAAGATGAAAACAAACTAAAGACGGTTGCAGAAGGCTTATTATTATCAAAGAATGGAAAATAATAGACTTATGCATATGCTCAGCCTTCTGCTACCATGTTGTCAGTATGTATTACCATTTTCTGTTATTGAAAAGTAGTCTATACACCATATATTTCCTTCATCAAGGATCTATTAACTCTTTCACATACAAACCTACAATGATTTTTTTGCTTTGATTACATAAAAAAATTTGAGGCAGTTTTCTTAGTATCCATTGAATAGAAACTTATCTGGGTTTAGAATCTGGAATTTCAGGTGTTTTTACCGTTTTTCATATATACACAATTTAAATTCAGATGAGCCCCTATCCAAGCTCAGTCCAACTCTCATTTTCCAGAAGGTGAATTTTAGCTCCTCCATCATTTGAATGTTAATTGCATAGCATCACAATAAAACCACATATGCTTCTTGAAGACATGAAAAACTCCCTCCTGACCCTTAGAAAAAATCTGCCAGTTATTCCTAAATATAAAGCTGGCTAATAACAAGTTCTGTAAGTAATTACACAGCACAGAGCCTTCCTCTTACTGCACTAAAGCTATATTATTCGAGGGAACACTGAGGAGTGGCAAATTTATAGTAAATGAGACATTTTTAGGCAAGAGTTTAAGAAAGGAGAGGCAATAGAGAAGATGAACATAAGGAAATATTCAACAGGAATAGACAAAAGGGGCTGCACTTGATAAACACATTTTACCCTTACTGTAAATCTTGGCCTCATTCACCATGCTGAAAGAGTATGACTTTGAGTTCTCCTTCACAAGTAGTCCCTTGCTTCTAAACATTTTGTTTTGGTCTACCCAATGACTGCAGATTTATTCACTTGAACTCTTTCACTTCCTACGATTCTATAAATAAGCCCCATCTGGTCTATATCTTTGTGTCCAAGACCCTTTTCTCCCCAGCCTAACTTCTTCGGTCCCAGTTAAGTAATGCCTTCCTTTAAATAAACTAGACTTTTCAAAATCTGATCTAATGCCTAGGCTCTTTATGTCCCTCGCAAGAAGACTCTTAACAGCTGCTCACTGTTACTACACACTAGATCAAGTACTCAGAGATGGATGTATCAAAGAGGTCAACTCCCTTCTGATACTACATTAACTAATCTGCTGCTATTTTAAACTTTGCTTAGCTTTGTTATTACCTCTATGCCATTGAACCACTCAGCATAGACATATTGCACTTCTTAATCCATTTACCCAATTGATCAAGATCATTCTGCAAAAACTTCATCCTTCTAAATTTTAACCATTCTTCCTATTTTAGCATCATCTGATAACACGATAGCACAAAATAAATCACAAAGAAAATGTTAATGCAATGTGAACTGTGTAACTACCTGCATTTGGCTGCAAAAATAAATTTGCCTCTTTTCTTCATTGCCTGCCATGTAAGAAACAAGGGGATACTCTTGTTCATCTCTTTATTCCTGCAGGTTTTTCTCATTTGGATCTTTCCATCGACTTTGTCACAACTGCTCACATAACTGAAAGGATTACTGTCATAGTTCCAAGCTTCCAGGATCATGTCCTACTTCTTTACCTGTCTTCATAATTTATTACCTAACCTGTATATGCAGAATGTGTAGAATAATACATCCTGGGAAACTTTGTTAAAAGCCTCTGAAAATCCCAATATGTCTGCTGCTTCCCTCCTATCTAGATCAATATTTATTTAATTTAAAAAAGGAATCCAATTTGCTTGACATGATTTACTTTCCACAAATCCATGCTGACTCGCATTATGATGCTGCACCCTTATTAAACCATATGCAACTGTAGCCTTATGCTGCTAGGAAATTTGTTTTTGAGGCTGCATTTATAGGCAGCAGGATCCTCTGAGGGGCTGCAATACCCAACACAAGGAATTCAGCACATGCTTATTGCCAAACTAGTCTATTATTTTCCAGATCAAGCTGTTTTCCTTTAAAACACCAAAACAACATCAACTCTTTTCAAATGATTTGATGTAAGCTCTTAGTTTTGCTGTGTGTTCGCATTGCAAATCATGACCATGTATCAGGAGTCATCCTACATAGAAAAAAATATCCCTACATAGAAATAGTCCCCAACACCCAGAGAGTTTGAATGGTCCCACTGTTAAGCTTATTGTTGGGTCTCAGTCAGAAGCCAGACCAGATCAGCAGAAACAGACTATCAAAATGTCAACAGCACATAGCTATACGATGGAACATGCAGCTGTAGGGTTTCCTTCTGCTTTGTATTCATGTCCCAAATAATGTTCCACACTGTTCAAGTGACCTGAGACACGCTGTTCCTCCTGTGGTGACATGACACCCCATCACCCATCCCACTGTTCACTCCTCCAATCCCTCAATTCACATTGAGACTGATACAGAAATACAACAATGTGCTACTGTCTCAACATACTGTGTCCTGCACCCTTACTCCTATCTGCTCAGATAATGGGTACTCTCCTTAGCAAGCAGACATGCTACCAGGGTATGCCACTTCAACACCGATCTTCTCATAAGGCTTCAGCTCTGCTGCTATCATTGAAATTGAATTCTGCATGGCTGTTTGGGGTAAGCTCTGTCCAGTACTGACAGAGGGTGCAGCACCCTCTCTGCTTTCTCATTCTCTCTAATATGGCAGTTCCCAAGGCTCTTCCAGAATCTCATCCTACCGATAAGCATTTTCCCAGCTATTTGTCTAATGAAGCTTCCATTTTTATTCTTCCTCCCCTCCGTTTCCTCTTACCATGCACTAACAATGCACTGAACAGAGATCTTACTGATTTCTTAAGAGGACAATCTGTATCCATACAACAGTCAGAATGGGCCAGAGTATCTTGGTACATACTTGCCAGACTGGCATTTAGCAGGACTGTGAAAGAGAACAAAATCCCATTGCAGTAATGGGACTTTTTAACCCCTTTATGACATTACAGTTAAATGCCTCTTCAACCTCACATGTAATGCCAGCAACTGGGCAAAGAAACACAAACAAACCCAATTCCAATCATGACATAAATATAGAACTTGTTCAGGCAGTATCAGGTGTTTGTGTTATTTCTCATCAAGTAACATACCTTGAACTCCATAGGGGTGTACTTCTCGTTCTTGGGGGTCGTGTTGCCCTTGTAATGGAGATGGTTGGGAGTGGTCGGGTGGATAACGGTTGACTCCTGGGACTGCCTCTGACAGCGCTGGCAGTACACGTAAATCACAAATGTTAAGAGGCTAGAGCCGAAGAAACAGGAGACCCCAGTGGCAATCAGATGGATGAGACTAAAACCTGCAAGGAAAATGACAAGAGGTGCTATTTTTAAAAAACAGCCTTTTTCCCTCTCATGACAGGACCACAGGTGCAAATCAGAGCTATGACATCTCAGGATCAACATTAATAAGCTGTTGAAGACCGAGTCTTACGTTCTAACATAAACTGACATAATCTCCCTGCAAATCAGTCTCCCCACTGCTGCTCTGCCTTGTGCAGCTTAACAGGTTCATGCATTGTTTTCTCAAAGCCTCCCTGTCTCTTCTCTCTCCCCTCTATTGATATTGAAACTAAACATTATGTTAAGCTGACAGCTAAAGAAATGAGCCATACAAACAATGCACATAAATGGATTCCAAAGCATGTGCATGTCATGGAAATAAGGGGATAAAAATGCTCAGTGTTTCTCTGAAGGAGAAGGAAGGGAGGGGAAAGCCCTTTTTGTCAGCTGCCCAAAATGCCTATGAGACTGTGTGTGGGGTAGGGGAGACACACATTCCTCCCCCATGTAATCCAAGTGTGCTCAGCATTCTTGCTTATCTACGGGGCAGTATTGCTTTCACCATGTCTGCTCTACCTCTGAGATGTATTTGTACCACTAATGGTGAAACGGGGGTCCTCAGGGGAATGAAGTGGACAAAGGAAAAGGGGGAGCTGCTTGAAAAAACACTTCGTTAGCTTTCTCCATAAACTGCAAAGATAGGAAGCCAGTTGCAGGCAGGTGCCAGCAGGGTAGCGACAATGCAAATATTTCAAACAGAAAAGCTCTTGGACTATACAAGCCTCCTACAGAGATCTCTCAACGTGGGATTGCCGTAGCACCCTCCAGGCACAGCACTGACCTCTGGAAGGAGCTGTTGTTGTGCATCCCATGTGCTGGGAGGTACTTGACTCCAGCTGGTGGGGGGAAGACAAAGTCAAACAGTACTCCTCATTCCTCCCTCACCTCAGAAAGTCTCAAACCACATGGTGAAACCAGCCACCAACAGATCTCCACTGACAACAGAACAAACAGTAGTGACCTTTACAGCCACCAATTTAACAAAGTAACCAGAGGCAATCTTGGTTGGCAAAACTTTATGACCCTGCTGTCTTTTGCTATGTGCAGGGGGGAATCTACAGAAAAAGACACAGTGATGATGACTCCAAATGTTACTGCCTTTCCTGTGCCTTTGCTCTGTCATCTTTCAAACAGGAATGACAAGGGCCGTAGTGCCTGGCAGGGGGAAACCCTGACTGGCTCTCACATCAGCACAGTGGTGACTGCAGCGGTAAAATTCCTGTAATACTTAAAAAGTCAATTCATTTGGACAGACTGCTGTGTTGACTTGACTGTGCAGAGAAATGGAAGGGACTACTTGGAGAGTGGCTTTTTAAATGAGGTTCATTCGTAGTCTGATCACAGTGTGCATTTTTTTGGTGCCATCTTACATTTTAACTGATATGCTTTTCAAATAGAGAATTCTGCCCATTAGTCTACAGCTCTCCTCTAATCTTTAGTTAAAAAATATCCTCCTGAGTTTAAAAAGAACAAAACTGATAGAGTTCTACAGCAAAGTATTCCACTTTAATCACAATTATAGTATGGAATGTACAGAATTTATTAGACTGATGAGCTACATTTGTTTTTTAAACCACACTATAAAATTGTATTGCAAGATTACTACTTTCTATTGTGTTTTGGATGATGGTCCAAAAAAACAGCAGAAAGATTATAATTTCCTACTAAATGTTACAAGACTTTTCCAAAAAGACATTTCCTTTCTAAAGCGATGCTTTACATCACTCACGAGAGCTAAAACACAGAATGAGCAACAGTGCTCAGTAAAGCCACATGACACTCTGCCACATTCTCCTCCTGCCCAGCTTTGCTTATATTGCAGTGAATGTTTCATTTCACTGCTACATTTTCAAGTCACTACAGTAGGAAATCCTTTCTAAAACATAAAGCTCTGCTACATTTCACTCTCAGCTCATCTGAGTTTTCAGGTGACTTTCAGCTGTATCTTAGGGAAAAAACAAATTATTTTATTTGCAGCATGTGACTCCCCAGGGGAGAAGTTTTCTGGTTCATCACTTTGAAAATACAGATTTTTCTGAGATGCATGAACAGAATTTCTACTGATTGGTTTCTTTGCCAAAAGTTGTAGAACACTAAGTAATAAATAATAATAGCTGTGGTAAACTGTAGACTGCAACAGCAAATGTAATGGTGCTGGTAAGAGAAGGACATGCAGATACAGTGCATAACAGTAGAGCACAAGCTGTAGCAAGGAGTCCTGGAACTGAAGCAGATATGTGGCATCCTCTGAGGGAGGAGTGACGCAGAAAGCCAACTGTTACATTGCAGGTGCTGAAATCTTTTAACTCCATTGACTGCCCCACAGTCATAAACCAAGAGGCCACATTTCTGTGCCACAGGTGGCATGCCTCTTTTTGCCATGATCTCCGCAGGGAGAAGAGATTTTGGCAGTCTGCAGATCATCTAGGTTTCAGGAAAACAGGGATGTGATGCTAGCAGGAATTGATGTGGTCATTAGTGTGAAACCAGCATTTTACAATGTCGAAGGAACCTGCCATTTTCTTCAGTCTGTGTTTTTGTCATAAGGGCTCCTAGGGCAGTGGAAAAGTGACACTAATGACTAGATCTTTCCAAGTTACACGCAGAAAGAGACAAAAATGCTGTAAGAAGTGAGGACTTGAATGAAAGAGAGTGCTTGGAGGACAAGTACAAACTCTAATCTCATCCTAAGAGACCCTGTTCACTGAAATCTTTATAGGTTATTTAAAAGCACCTGCTTCCAAACAGCTGGAGGCTTACAGTGGTAGAATGAGGAAAATCCTTTCCTTTCTCCTGAACCATCTACCCTGTGGGTAAAGAGAGACAAGCAATGTGCTCCCTGGTAATTAATGACCCTCAGTGGTCAAACCAAACCCCAAAATAGATAAAACTCTTGGAACTGACAAGTGGACATGCGATACATTCCTCCAGTCTGACTCAGACAGCAAGACTCCAGCGGAATTAAGGCTATCAGTGGGATATGAGCTGTATAGATTAATGGTTTGGTTGATACTGCACAGAGAGAAAAGAAGCCAGGTTAAGATAAAAATAAGATATATAGTTTGTGATACCCTACCTCCACAGTTCGTGCTCTCATCAATGCTGGAGGCTGGCAGGATCACTAAACAAAGAGAAGAAGATTGGAGGAAGTTGTCATTTTGCCATCACTTTACTTCCTTAAGTAATTAAATCCCCTGTGCTCCAGACACGAGAAGGTGCCCACGTGTTCTGCAGCAAGCTGAGTCTCTCTGAATTGAATGATAAACTCAGACTGTGAAACACATGCAACAAAACCTCTGCAAAGACCTGATAATTCCAGTACTGTTACCTGACCACCGTTTAGCTTCTTCAATTTAGGAGTAAGAAGACAGAAGAGAAAACCATGAAAAAGCAGAATACCTTTGCCTAGAGATCTCAGATTTTTAAGTCAAGGCACTGTGATCCAGAAAAGAACATGTGGAAATGAGTTGTTCAGCCTAGATCTATATCAAATATTTGTATGGAGAGTCAACTTCCATGAAACACAGGGTGGAAGGTGTTGATGACCATCTGTTCATCAACAGTGTCGCTCTGTTAAGACCCTTGATTAATCTCCCTACTTCACACTCCAATTTTCTCCATCTGCCTTACCTTATTTCTTTGCTCTTTTGGGATGCTTCTTTTGATACCTGAACTCAAGGACCTTCTGTTGCCCATATGCATACTGAGAACAGAGATCATTTTTATAACCTAGCCTGAGATGAACTATGCAAGATTAAAAGCTTCATCTCAGGTGAATCAATACTAGTTATTTATTACAGATCTAGGTAATTCTGTTTTAAAGAAATGCTAAGTTTCCTTAAAGGAAGATCTGTTAACCCTGTGGCTGCCACATGCAAGTTTGTAACACATTTGTTTACTTGTTTTTCTAGAAGCTTTCAAACCAAATTTATAGTAGAGAAAATCTCAGCATAGCTTGACAGTTTGGTCACGAGCTGCTCTCCTGAATTGGCCCCTCCTCTGCCTCCTTGATGACACTGTACATACCAGGAATTTCATTATACAGGCAGTCTTGGTACTGAGTGTTGTTTCCGACGCACTGAGAAGAGTCTGGGCTGTGTACCTCGCAGTAACGGCTGCGGTACTGGATGCCCTCTTCATTACACAGGCTCCACTCTGACCACTCTGACCAACCACCTGAAATCCAAGATCAGGAAAACACACAGACAATGTCACCAAGAAGCAGAATGATTTCTTGTAGATACCAAACTTCTCCCATGCTGAAGGATCTCTAGATCCTGGCCTGGGCCTCTCTTCCACATCTAATCCAGTGGCCTTTCAGTGGATTTCATTTTCTCAATACAAATAACAGTGTAAGGATCATACCCTACTTGTCAGGTTGTAGTTTTCTTAAAACAGACTGAAACAACCCTTGGTGGAGAACTGCACAGCATGAAGTTGTCTTATAAGCTCCTATATCATCTTTCTTACTAAAGACATACAAGGACCTGGATGGGGCAATGTTGTACCAGGACGTCCAAGTTTTGAGGCTGCTTCACAGGGATGCCTCAAGCAGCCAGCACAGGTTATAGCAGTTAGAGCATTTTGCTGGCATACCTAAGTGCAGGAGTCAGCCTACACTGGAGTAGAAATGCACGAAGGTGGTTCAAAACTAGTACAGATCTAAACCCTGCCCTCTGAACTGTAGGTCATCTGTCTGGTTGTGTAAAAAAAAAAAAAAAAGAGAGAAGGATTGTCCCTCCAACAACTGTACAGACTGCTGCTTCATGACTCCTTTTGTTTGTCTTCTAAGCTTCTACATCAAAGAGACAAGCTCCTGCTTTTTCAATTGCTTTAAATGGATCAGCAATTAACAAGGTTTTGCCTGTCTGGCACCAGAGTGCCAGCAGAAGGGCTGGTGAACAGGTAAAGAGAAAGGTGATGCACTGCAGTTGAACACTGGGACATGTCCTTTTTCCCTGTCTCAACAAACATTTACCAAACGGACAGAAAACCTTCTAATTAGTGGTGTTTCTGATTTATATTTTGCAGATGTGCCTTGTTCCCACCAACAGCACCCTACACTAACAGAAGCAGGGATGAGAACTGGCTACCTTCACATGGGTGCGTATTACAAAGGGCCTCCTCGGTGTGCAGACCAATGCAGATATCTTCTCCGCTAGATGGAGCTGGATTGGTGCAAGTCCGTGTGCGCTGGTAGTGTCCTCCTCCACAGGTTGCTGAGCAGTGAGACCAAGGAGTCCAACAAGACCATGAGCCTTTCACTGAAGGACATTGAAAAGCAAGGAGAGAGAGGTAAATGTTGTTGGTTACTCCTCTCACTGTGATAAAGCTGGAGAGCCCCAGTATCTCACCTTCCAGATGCACCTTGTCTAGACTAGCTAGGAGTTTCTTGCACCCCAGGACATTTGGGCCTGACAATAAGAACTTCACAACAAGACAGAGTATGAATGTGCTGGACTCTGCAGATGCAGAATGCAGTCTATGCGCAAAACGACTCGCATCATAAAGTGCCAAACAAGAAACTATTATTTAAAGTAGTTACTGAAATATTCTATTCTATTCTTTTTTATAATACAGTGTCATTATTATTATATTGTCTCCTGACACTTCACCTACAGCAACAGCAGATATATTTGGGGAAAAAGTGCTGTTTAACCTAAGTGGAGCTTATATGGTACTTTGCTGCAGGGGCCCCAACTCCCCTAGTTCCAACCTTCAGGAAGCAGAAAGTTAGAAGCTTTATTTGTTGTCCCTGCTCATTGCAGGGATGGTTGGACTAGATGACCCTTAAAGATCCCTTTAGTATGATTCTATGATCTGAGCCCAGCCCCATAACGGGTTAATAATAAAATGAGTGAGGAACTTAAGAGCCCTGACTCCCACACCCACCCCCATGTAAGGCTACTAGACTGCCTGATTTGCAAATCCACATGCCATTAACTCAGAAGATAATAATCTGATGACTTAGTACAAGATAAACCCAGGATTGGTGTACACACATTAAGTGAGGCAGGGAAGGAGGGAGACACAGAGAAATAGTAATCATGCACTCAGAACAGATTGTAAAACATCATCGTGTCCAAGGGGAGAAAACAGCACAAAAGAAGGGCACAGACATTAGTGAAAAGCCACTGAGAGCTTCCAAAATAGTACTAATAGCTGCCTTTATAGTGCTAGAGTTATTTTCTTTTTATAGGCCATAGAGTGCAATATCTGACACTCCTGCTATGCTCTTGCCGCACATTCTGATCACATCTGTGTTGGAATTTTGTCTTTATATTGAATTTTAGAATCATAATAATACTATTATAATATAGCATTTTCAATTGTAGGCCACAAACTAGATAATTGCTAGAACTGCAGAGGCAAAGCACTTTGTCTAAGATCACTTAAATTTAGTTTAGTTATTACAGAGCAAGGAGAAGCATAAGTGAGAAAGAATATAGTAGTCAATGGTCTATTATTACTATTCTGGACCAGAAGTGCAACATAAACATGAGGACAAACTCGAAAACCAGGAAACCAGGCAAGAATACTCCCTGCTGGCTGTGCAGGAAATGGTAACTGATGTCAAGAGTAGATGCCCATCGCAAGAACAATACGTAAGCAGGAGAGGGGGAAGAAACAAGTGTTCACAAGAAGAACCACCACATCAAGCATCTCTACACAGTATTAAGCCATATTTATTAAGCCTGTCTCCTCATCAAGGTGCAGTGGCACCATGATGCCCTCCACTGGGTGAAGCATCAAACCATCAAAAAATTGCTAGACAAGCCACAATACTACTTCCTGTAGAGGCTGTGGCTGTGTTACCCTCTGAGCTGAGGTGAAACTGAAGTCATAGCACCAAAGATCATATACATAGGTCATTACAATAGGTTTTTTTTAAAAAATAAGGAAAAAAATCACCAAAATAAAAAAAAAGAAAAAAGAAAAAGCAGGGTTGGTTTGGTTTTTGTTTGTTTGTTTGTTTGTTTGTTTTTTAATTTTGTGGTTCTACCATTTAGATGGGAAAGAACTCCTCTGAATTTCATGCAGGAGGATGATCATGGTTACCTGGGCAGGGATGTGGATTGCAGTCTTGGTACTCCATCGCTGACCCTACACAGGGCAAGCCACCATTTTTCGGTTCAGGGTTTGTGCATGTTCTCTTCCTAATCCTGAAGCCCAACTCACAGTCCCTGGAACAGGAAGACCAGGCCCCCCAAAAGGACCAGCCCCCATTGATAATCCGTGCAGAGGTCTTACCAGTCTTGAGGAGGTCATCAACAAGAGCTTCAAACAAAAAAAGAAAACAAACAAGACACCACG
Organism: Chloroceryle amazona; assembly: GCA_027560015.1. NCBI lineage: Eukaryota > Metazoa > Chordata > Aves > Coraciiformes > Cerylidae > Chloroceryle > Chloroceryle amazona. The sequence continues at coordinate 4,792 of JANHFX010016873.1, read as the reverse complement.
AGATCACAAATTAATCAGGTGGTCTTTTATAAAGGGATTCAACTCATAAATAAAATCAGGATTTGTGTTCCCTAGGGAACAGTTTCTGTTGAAAGCCCTTAGAAAGAGTTTTGTTCCACAGGTTTACAGCTAAGCTAAACACAAAAAGAAATCTGTACACACACACAAACCGAGTCTACTTAAATAACCTTGATAAATGACCTTTCTGGGCAGCAAGTTGTGGTAGTCAAGGCTGTGCCCTCAGGACAATGCCTTGCATCACAGCGGTACTGATGGGAATAACCCCAGAGGCAGTGCACAAGGGGATCTCCAGAGAGAAAGAAGAGCAAAGACACACTGTCCTGTAGAATGGCTCTTCTTCTCTACACCCTCATTACTTGCCAGTTCTCTTTGGGACAGCCTGGCAGTAGCAAGAGCAAATCTATACACTGCCATAAGCATATAGGTCACAAGCGTACTGATCCTGAAGTCACAGGGCTCTCTCCATTCCTGCCATTCTGCAGTGACACACACTAGTTGTACATGTTGAGACTTATGCAGACATGATCAAGGTTCTTGTTACTCTGAGAGGATCTCCCACCACCAAGTCTAGGCTGGCCCTATGGTCCCCCAGAGCTGGCACAACATACAGTCAGTATCACACACTGCGGAGCCATCGTTGGGGCAGAATCGACTCTCAGTTTTTTTCCTGCCAAACTGCAGCTCGTGGGGATCAGACAGCTGGGCACGACATGTGTAGCGGAAGCGCTGCTCCTGGCGGGCACCATTCTGAGTGATGTTGACAGGCATCCAAGGGGTCCAGGGTGTGTTCCTGCGCACCTCCGGGCAACTCTCTGGGTTGCAGGTCTTATATTCCTGCCACAAAAGAAAAACACTCTTTCCTTACTTATTAAACAGCAGCAGCCTAACTGACAGAGTTTATTTACACTCCAGAAAATAAGCAGGTACCTTCTGGATCTAAAACAACCTCCATCCACTTTATCTGACCTCACAGACAAGCCAGTGCCAGGCACAAAATGTGTTGCAATTCGGGCGTAGCAATCTGGCACCGAAAGCGCACGGCTGCCGCCCAATGTGATGACTATGGAGGCAATGGTGGTGCATAGCTTCAGGTGGACCTCAAGGGTGAACTATGCTTGCTATTTTTATGTCTCACTCAGGTTTGTCTTTCTCTGCTGACTCAAAGTCATGTGGGGCTTTGAAAGCTTGGTACATTATGGGCAGGAGAATAATTCAGGCAATATATAACAATAACAGCAAACAAGTTTTCTGCTATGACCCTGAGATGCTGCTCTCAGGTCAGCCTACAGGAACCACATAAGGACAAAATGTCAGTAAGTTTTATTATTTTAAAAGTTTATTGTTTTATTTTTAACATGGGTTTATATTATATCTTTTTTTACAACCATTTTTGTTTGGTTGGCTTTTTGAACTATCTAGTGGGCTTTTTGAACTCTCTAGTGAGGGCTGTGAACCATTTGCCATCATCGGTGTAAAGCACCCGTTGAGTACAGACATCATTCTGGCCGAGTGGGGATGGGGTGATTTGAGGTCCTTACAATTCTCGCCGCTAGTGGGAAGAATTCCAGCAACAAATGTTGCATTCTTGTTTATAAATAAATAAACAAACCAGTCTTTTCAGGCAAAGACATGCAATGCTTCAGGACTTCATGATTCTAGAGTAAATGCCAAACAGCTTGTGAACAGATGGGAGGTTCCAGATCAAATCTGCTTACACTGAAAGAAAACTCTCCATAAAACTGATTAAAACAGCTGCATGAAGCAGCTGCCAGAATAGGAAAGAGAACATAGAGAAAATGGGTATCTGTTGCCTCACTGATGGGTTAACTAGGTGTTGGACCCATTGTTTAATCAAGTATGACAGTAAGACTCATTTCTGATGCATGTAGGGCCTCCCTGACTCAACAGGATCACCCTTGGGAACAAGAAAAAAAGAAAGACAAATGTATAGTGCTTTCAGCTAAGGACTTGATATCTAATCCTACAGAGGCCCGAGGAAGTCCTCTGTAAATCAGTCTGTCCCTACCTGCACACACATACACACACACACTGACACACACACACACACTCACACCAACTTCACTGACTTTGAGAATCTTCTACCTCTCTGCTACCCAGTTCATTTCAACATCTTCCCCAGCAAAAGCTAAGGATAGCATTTTCTTCTAGCTTCAGAAATAAAACCAAGATAGAGAGAGGAGTTAAATACCAAGTTCCTAGATGCTAGATGTCAATAGGTGCTCTTTATGCAAGGTCAGTAAACTATACATACCACAGCACAGCCTGGACATGTATTTCCATTTTCACAGGACCTCTGCCTTGAATGAATCCCTCCACCACAGTTCACACTACATTTATTCCAAGGACCCCATGAAGACCAAAAAATTGGTAATGGACATGGACTGTTCTCATTACAGAATCTGAAAGAAGAAAGTGCATTGCTCAAGAATATCCATGTCAGCACATCCAAGGGACAAAATAGTGATGGACACAAAACTGCACACTGCATTTGGGTGCAACACAAATGCACACATGCATAGAAAGTGGTCAGAAGGCTGACACAACAGTTAGATTAGCAATATTCTTGTTCACAGCCCAGAACTGTACTCTTTGCACAGAGGAGGAGTAGTTAACAAGGCTGAGTTCAGTGAGACTGTTGGAGTAAATGGTCAAGATCAACTTTTTCAAAGTGCTCTAATCCCAAAATGTTATGTACTGATTTCACGTAAGAGCTCATAAACTGAAGCCCATGTGTCACAAAGTGAGAGTGGATGGTAAATATTTTCAATTGGATCACAAGTGGGAGGTCAGCTCAACAGTGATCTGTCACTAGTGACAGATGCTAAACACTTGACAATTGTCTCTTCACACAATCTGGCACTTACTGCTGCTCGGACCCTAAGAAACTAGTGTTTGCAACTGGAGCTGAACTAGATGCTATATGCATCTAAAAGCAGGCCCTAAATTATTGCTATTTCATGTTCCCTTTTCAAAAGGTAACTTTAATTTTGCTCAGGTCTTTAATCAATATTGTTCTCAAATCACACAGGACTACAATTGACTCAGATGTAGTCTTTAAAACCCAAAAAGGAGCATTGTGAATGGCCACAAATCAAACCAAATGTTAGAATGTCCCAAATTAAGGAAGTTAAATGAACTTCCCTTTGTATTCTGAGAAATGCAGAGAGACCTGTCTAAAATGACCACTCAAGGGACAAGAAACAGCCTACTGCCAAACAGAGGTGGCTTTCAATGAAATGTCAAATCTGGAAACCAAATTGGGACATCTTGAAGCATATATTTGAGGGACCAGGCTTGAAGAAGCATAATGCAGATGGCTCTGTAGGTTCATATTGTCTTTTAGTAACTTTGCATGGTTTCCTTAGTTTAGAGGGGAAAAAAATGTTTTTTCTGAAGCCAAGCCCTGCAAAAATTCAGCCATGAATCTGTGAGTTAAGCTATATTTTGTCTTGAACTTCTTTTGGTGCATTAGCACAACTAATAGAGACCGAGGAATGGTGCAATTGTCAATAAAAGCTGCACATAGTCAAATACTGTAACTGTACCTATAATCTCTACACTGCCAACAGCAGACACAGCTTCTCATTTCATTGAGGTCAGCCCTCTTTTGGAGGTACAGCAATACTTGTGAAAGTCTGAAAGATCCTCCCTGAGAGTTGAGGCGGCTCTGAAGGCTCTAATGCTCACAGACTCATTGAAAGCAAGTGGTCATGCAAGTAAGCAACCTCATCCCACTCAGGCTCTGGAATTCCTTCCACTTTGTGCTTTCAGCCAAACAGCCTTAACCTGTGTTCACATAAGAGCAACCACTTCCAGCTGCCAACATTATAACCACTGAAGTGAACATGCGGTGTTGTGGACATCTCTTACCTTTCTTCCCTGCTCTGTCCAACGCAGACCCTGCCGCCATACCGTGGAGCGGGGTTGCTGCAGGATCGCTGGCGGACCTGAAAGCCTATCCCACAGGAGGTGCTACACGGGGCCCAGGAAGACCAGGGTGTCCAAGCGCCATTTCTAACAAAGAGGGTGAGAGAGAATGGAGTATGGGTGTGACCTAATGGTCTGACCAGGCTGGAGAGATGGGCCCATGCCAACCTCATGAAGTTCAACAAAGCCAAATGCAAGGTCCTCCATCTGGGTTGGAGCAATCCCAAGCACCAATACAGGCTGGGCAGTGACTGGCTCAAGAGCAGCCCTGAAGAAAAGGACTTGGGGTTACTGGTGGATGAGAAACTCAACATGAGCCAGCAGTGTGCTCTTGCAGCCCAGAAGGCCAATCATATCCTGGGCTGCATCAAGAGAAGTGTGGCCAGAAGGTTGAGGGAGGTGATTCTCCCCCTCTACTCCACTCTTGTAAGACCTCAGCTGGAGTACTGAGTCCAGCTCTGGAGCCCCTATTACAAGAAGGACATGGATGTGCTGGAACATATCCAGAGAAGGGCCATGAGGACGATCAGCATGCTGGAGCACCTGTCCTATGAGGACAGACTGAAAGAGTTGGATTTGTTCAGTCTGGGGAAGAGAAGACTCCGAGGAAAGCTTATTGTGGCCTTCCAGTATCTTAAGGGGGCCTACAAGAAAGTTGGGGAGGGGATTTTTAGGCTGTCGTGCAGTGATAGGACTGGAGGGAATGGATTAAAACTAGAGAGACGTCAATTCAGGTCAGACATTAGGAAGAATTTTTTCACCATGAGGGTGGTGAGACACTGGAACAGGTTGCCCAGAGAGGTGGTGGAAGCCCCATCCTTGG
>JANHFX010016871.1:0-24144 GCA_027560015.1 Chloroceryle amazona | reverse complement strand
CTAGCTGATGTGATGGTGTTGGGTCATAGGCTGGACTTGATGTTCTCGGATGTCTATTCCAGTCTCAGAAATTCTGTGATTCTGTGATTCTGTGACTGCAGTTTGGATGGCAGATCCAGTCTCACTAAGTCAAGGAGCCCACTGTGGGAAAGCCCCTGCCTGCTCCAAACACGCCACTAGGCACTGCTCAGCATCTGCAATGCACTGAAGTGTGGTGTTGGGGAGGGGGAAACTCAGCCCTGCCTCACACCCACTGTGGTCAGAAGAGACACCTTGGAGATAAATTTGGCGCAGTGCATTTTTAATTCATCATGGCGCAGCAGAGCTGCCACTGACACTTACAGAAAACTGGCACATACTGCAAAAACGCTTCAGACAAAAGCTTTCCATGGATGTGTTGACACTTAAAACTATTTTTTGTGCCACTTGGAAAGTGTGATGTCTGGGAAAGGGTGAAGCCTTAGCCACTGCTGCAAACATGTCCACATATCTTACCACTCCTGGGGAACATGTCCATCACTAAATACATGTGCGTTTTCCTAACATGGTCTCCTCTCTCAGAGGCAACCTGCCTGCAACAAATCTGCTGCTGATGGGGGCAGAAGGTCCAAGATGTAAATGTGATAAAGCAGCAAGCATAAACCCCTTCCCCATCTGGAGGAGGATGGAGAAGGTGGAAAGGAGAAAGGATCCTCCCCTGGGCAAATGTTCCCCTCTGGCTGGTGACAGCATGGCAGAGTAGGTGTATCTAGAAATTGTCACTTGCCTCTTGAAAATAGCAGCTGTGGCTCTTGGGAAGGTCTCTAGGCCCACCTTATGAGCCTTAACCTCTTGCAGAATTACTGAAGGTGGCTTCTGCCCTGTATGGTTTTTGAGTCAAAGTTTTTTGCTTTATGACCATCTTTTCAGAGCATAAAATGAATTCTGTCCTTTGCCACTTCCTCCCCATCAGATGTATATTGAATGGTGAAGCAGTTTAGTTTTTGTTGCAACACCTTGACCCTTCTTTGTACTATTTCTTGATCAGCTGTACTGCTGATGACTATTCATTAATTATTCACAATATCTTCAGTGACAGAAACACATCGTGCTGGCCAAACTTCTGTGCTGGCTGTGGGGCCAGGCACACAAAGAGTGGACATCGCCCTTTCTTCAAAAAGGTTTAATGATACTGTGTCAACAATAGGCAGAGACAGGGCATTCAGGCCAAGTCCATTGAAGGTAAAGGACTAGTTCTGTGGATATGCTAGTATTCTGGATCAGGTCTTCTATGCTCTAGCTCTTTTTTAAGACTCCACAAACTTCTAAGGAAAAACTCTGGACAGTGCAACAAGTATGGGGCAAGAAAGTGTAACATCTTATGGATGGTCAGAAATGTCACCTGTTATGCACAGCCTGAAGAAATTTCTTCTCAGTGTATAGCCTTCTTCTCTAGGCTTGTCAAGGCATGTGCAAAATTCCACACCTATCCCTCTTTTGTAGTGGCCTAGGGCCTTCTGGACTCCCTCCTCTCAACACCCTCTGTTCCCCACAGGCTGTTTTTGCAGGGCTGAAAAAGCTATGAAGGCATGTATGAGCATGGTTGTGATGGCAGGGCACAGAAACCCTCTATGGCTGTGAAGAAAACAATTCCATGGCTACAGTCCCCCTGGTGCAGGGACCCATCATCAATGGGGAGTTGTGCATTGCTGAGGACATTTTCCTGATGCTTGAGTCCTTGGCTCTGCAATCATTTCTTGCTTCACATTAGTCATTTGGGTGCATATCACCATCACAGTGTTTGATGTTAAATGTGCTGAATGTTTTGGACTTGACTCTTGGCTGAAGACCTGCCATTTGACTAAGGAGACATATCCAGACATATTGCCATGCTAATTTTGGTGCTCCCCAATAATAAGAAGCAGTGTTTAAATAACAACCAATGAGATTGCTGTAGCAGGTAGATATTGGGATGGTCTAAACTCATGAATTATGAGCCATGGATGCCTCATTGAGTGAAGTTTATGGTGTGGGACCTGATCTCTGCAGTGCAAGCTTCTCTTCAATAGAAATGACTGGGATGTCACCAAGGATTATGGCTTCAAATGAGCAGCAGGTGAACTCTTAAGAAATAAAGATCACAGGCGACCTTCTGCTCTCAATTACACTCCATTGACGTCAGTGGGGTTGCCTGGGGTTAGCTCAGAGCAGAATTTAGTTCCTTGTTTTTAATTCATATAGCTGAAGCCCCCCAAATGTTTTTCAGCGTATGGTACAGTGTCTAAAAATGTCATCAGTTACTCCTGGGCTACACATGCTGCAGAGTTCTACTTCCTATCATAGGAACAGAAAAAAGCTACCTCATCTAGGAAAAGCTTGTGGTGCCATTTCATGTGTTGCAGCATGCTGTGCACAGTTCAGCGAGGTGAAGGGGGATAGGATGCCCCTGGGACTTGTGCACTGCACACCTCTTGTTACTGGCTGTGGCAACCTGCCGCCAGCTGGCAGGACGTGGCAGCTCCATTTCAAGTGTCCTATTCCACTGGCAGACACACTATTACATGGGTGCAGGTACTTTTGAAACTTGAGTATTTCCTAATATCACATTCATATGTTGTAACACCTCACAGATCTCATTTGGCCAGACAGATGCTGTGGCATTTCAGAGATGCCATAGTGATGTGTGGGAAAGGTATTTACAGGCCTGTGAATACAAATCACTTTGGAAAACTAATTTTTACATGATATACAGGGCTACAATCTTTCATTTGAAACCAGTTGTGCTAGAAGATGCTAGAACATGAAACCAAACTGGTTGTTTGCTTATTGCAAGCATATAAACTCCTACTTCTTTGCTTTGGCTCCTCCACACTATAAAACAGCAATCCAGAACAACAAATAATGACAGCCAAAGCATGAAAATCGAACATCTTTCAATATAACACATGAGGCATCACAGTACATAGATTTATTTCATTGTTCTTTTCCCTCATTTTAGTTTGGATTGTTTTAAAGAGGTGCTGACAATAATTAGTCACAGAGTTCTGGTATGAAATAGCTAGATTGTATTTCATGGTGCCTCTGTTCATGCAGTAACTGCTGATATTACCATCGAATCAGTCTGAGGTTGAATTTACTTCTTGATGAGAGTGAGATTTTACAATGTACAATATTCTGGGATTTAAGTCAATGGAATATGTTACATCCCTAGCAATTTACTGTCCTGAAACACCTCTTCTTTCTGCATGGAGGGATTCTGTAGGGACATGTTCTCCTTTGCACAGTGCCCATGGCCTGGAAATCCACAGAGTCCCTCCTTCTCCTACTTCCCTGGGGGCTTCTCTCAGGGCTCTGCTATAACTGTTTCTAAATGCAAGTCTTACTTCTTGCTTACCAGATTGTGGTACCATGTGATGGAGACGAGGTTTTGTGTGTTGGCAACCCTGCTAACCCTGCAGAATTCACTCTTCTGACAGCAGCCAGAGGATGGAGGACAGATATTAGATGCTGGGGAACAAGGAGTATGCTTGCCTATGGCATCCCTGTCTGGGGAAACAGGGGCATCTCCAACTCCCGCTAACTCAGCACAGCAACAACATTACCCTTGCAGAGAGGATAGGATTAGTGAGGGTGTGCTATGGTGTGGGACTGGCTGCTGTGGACAGAGAGGTAAAATAGGTGACAGGTCTCCCAGCTGATAAATTAATTTCATATTTTGTGAAAATCCTGCATTCAGCTCACCCTCTGTGCTAGTACACCAGTGCCCAGTTAACTAGCTACATGGCAAGGGATCTCCCTCTTTTGTTACAGTATTTACACTATTTCACTATAGTAATTACATCTCATAACACTACATAATTTTGCCCTACACAAAACATAGAACAGCAGATAGGATTTGCCTTGCTCAGTACTGGTAAATCCTGTGAGCTGAAAGATTACAGGGAAGTTTAAAGCAAGACAACAACAAGATATTAATGCAAATCTTACGTTTTCCAATACCGACAAAATCTCAAGAGAAGAAAAAAAAAGAACTCTTCTAGGGTCATTTAGACCATGTTAGAGCTTGGTAAGTGTTGAAATATTAGTAGATCAGAGACTGATCCAGATGGCTGAGGGCAGAGGTCAAACCAAGTGTGCCTGAAACTGTACAACTTAAAAACAGTAAGTGGGGTTTTGGGATGGGTCTGTGTTTCTTAAAGGACTTTAGAGAAAAGTCTTTCCTTCATTCTGACAATTGAAGAAACAGAAACCCTACCCTCAAAAAAAACCCAACACAACAAACCATAAGGACAGGGTAAAGAACAGCAGCAGCTTATCCCTCATGTTACACTACAGCATTTGCTATTACTGACACACACAGTGATACCTCACTCGCCATATATGTGTTGCAGGTTGGGTAAATCCCTTGGAGCCGGTGACTGCAATGCCTGTTTCTACTCAGGATCACTGTAAAGAAGAGATACAGTGTGTAATGAAAGAGATAAAACAATGTTTACCTCCTCCCCAAGTGCTGGCAGGCATTGTCAGAGATGCCCTTTCCATGCCATACATACAGCAGCCTGTGCTGCATTTTGGTACTGCTGTCAGTGTGGGTAGGGTGGTCAAGGAGAACTGGTGTGCCCATAACCCTATGGCAATTTGGCCTTGGTTCATGTCTGTGTAGGAAGGTACACATGCAGGGCCAGGTGGTCTGATAGGTTTCAGTGTCAAATGTCTTGTGAGGACACCTGTATCCAAGAGGTGAGGAGCTTTGAGGAGGGAAGCAGCAACGGCACACCAGGCACAGGGTCATGCATGCAGTGATGTGTGCATCCATGCATCTCAGAGAAAGACCACACACATACTTCCTTCTGGGCTCTGTGGTGACTGCAAGAGGCTTGGAGCTGTGGCATGTGAGCCTGAGGCTTCAAGACCTCTTGTCTTTTGTGTCTGTGTTCATCTGTTACCTTGTCAGGTTAGGGCTTGCTCTTTTTCTGGTTTGATTGTTACTTATATGAATTGAGCTAAATACTAGTGACCTAGTAATTATTAGGGATTCTTGTTGCTGCTGAAAAGCAAGTAAAAATAGCCTGGCCTAACCCCAGATCTGTCTCATGTTTCAGTGTTGCATTCAAAAGGGTGACCACAGGACCAATAGCGCCAAACCAAATGGTGGCCCTGGTATTCTCTCAGTTAGGTTGCCAGCACTGACATTCACGACATTGCATTAAAATGGACACTGGTCAGGCTGAGTTAGTGCTGACCTGGGTATTTCTAATCACTAGACGCTGGATGACTCAGGCCATTGACAAAGCAACTTCATTGGGTCCTTCCACAGAAGAAGTTTGTTCCTTGGCTGGACACTTTCTCCTGAAATACCTGCCCTAGCCTGTCTGCTTGGATGACTGTCTGGGACTTCCTAGGGTGATGATATCCCAGGTGGTGATGTGTGGCAAAAGGCAGTTTTCAAAGTATCCAGTGATCAAATCATGTTGCATTAGCATGTAAAACTGTCAGCATCCAGCAGAGGACTTGGCAGAATTGGTGTACAAAGAAAAGGTCCAGCATGGTCCCGTCCTGCAAAGGGTGAAGAGCAAATTTCCCCAAATCATGGTGGGGAGCTGCCAAGTAATTAATTAACTGGAAGACAGTTATCTGAACTATTCAGCAAACTCTCAGAAACTCCAACTTTCTTCGTATTTATGCATTTATTTAAAAGTGTTGTATTTATTGAAAGTCTGTCTTCAAACAATTTTCAAAAGAAAAAAAATGGTAGCTAGATGAATGAACGCTCCAGCATACTTAATCTTTGTGCACTGTACTTCATGAACTGACTTCTGTGAAGGTGTTTGCAGAGCTGAGAGGTAAGCTGGTACACAAATCTTTGTGGGACCAAAGCTTTGCCTGAAAAGCCAAGAACTGTTTCTCATTTTTAGTTCTGTAGGCTGATGGAACCTCATCTCAACAGAGGCCTTGGAGTATGACTACAATAACAACAGCTGTAAATAACAAATAAAATGGTTTTGTTAAGAAAAAAACATAATAACCAACAAAGAGCAAACTTATAACTACTGAAAGTAAAAAGTAAAGGAGCATTTTACTTTTATAAGGTAAGCCTGGAAAATGCTTGGAATCAAAGAAAATTTGGTGTCACTGATATTTAATTTCCACTGATTTCACTCTCTGCAGAAACATCTTTCCATGATGGACACAGATGATCACCAGTTTCCCATAGAAATTGTTACTTGTATAGCATGCGTAGCTGGGGAACAAAATGACTCCACCTTCTGCACATGTATTGTCTCTACTCCCATTTATAATATAAATTTACATCATTTCAATTTAGAGCAGGGTAGCTCACTCTGGTCCTTAATAGAAATATTAGCATTATTAACATCTAACAGCCATTGCTCTCAGTGTTGTTTCTAAACATTGTAATTGCAAGTAAAAGGGAAAGATTAACTTTTGGACTTGTATGGGATGGTGGAGTTTCAAAGTCCTCGTAACACAGTCCAGACTGGAATCCAATGATGCAGAGGTCTTTGGTCAAGTCCCTCCATGGAGACAATGTTACCCTAAGAGACCGAGTTGCATTTCTATGGAGCAGATTAATTGGATGTGATTGGACTTAAACAAAACAAAAGAAATATTTGTAAGTTCAGCCATAAGTCAGGGTTTGTTCCTTGGTAGGATTATTGTTTCACTGTTGTCTTGTTGTTCGCCTTCGTTGTTGTTGCTAGCTCCAGAAAGCCTGGAAGATCTTTAACATGTTTGGCGAGTGCTTCTGCATTTATTCATCTTCAGAGGAGCACTTGTTTAGGTATCTTTGTTGCTAATTAGCCATTGCATGTCCCCAAAGTAACATTGCTATTACCACACCATGCCAACCTACTGGGATCCACACACACATAGCTCTGGTCACCTTTACTCCATTTGCTACTTGGAGGAAGCATTGCCAAACTATGTACGTTCATTGCACAAATTACTGTTAAGAAGTAGTTGAAACTGAGAGGTTCAGCAAATAAAGGAAATTCCAGAGATCTCAAAGTGCCTTTTACTGTGATACGTTATGACTATGCATTCCCTTTCCTCAAACCATGTCCTTTAGTGCAAAGCTCACATTCAATCTGCTAATAACATAATGAAAAGTATCTGGAGTAGTGTTCCCAGGGCATCATCATCAATTAGATTCTCCCCAGCCTGATTATTCAACTTTTTCACTTCTGCTTATGCAGATGTTGCCCACACATCTGCCTTTCCACAGTGGTAAGACTGACTGCAAGTCGTCTTCATATAAATATATACGCTGGAAAAACAGGGAGTACAAAACACTTGAAAGTTTTGAAAGAGATGATGTCATAGACTGTTGTGCTAGGATGGGGCAAGATGGAATTAGTCAGAAGATAGCCTCAAATCTGATGATCCTCTAAAATTTCCTAGAAAATGATCTCTGATTTTCAGTCTTTCACTGTAGGCAAAGACCTGGTGCATAATAAGATACTTCTGAGGGATTAATAATGTCAGTAACCCACGGTCATATTTCCCTACAGCAATGCCTCTACTCATGCCAAAATACCCTGGGTGGCTGCTGTTGCAATAAAATGCTCCTTTTCTCCCAAGGTATAAATGTTGCTCCCACTGTGGATATTTAGTTTTTTTGGGGGTCTGTTTCCAAGACAAGGCTTTGCTTTTTCAGTGTGCTGCAGCAGTTCCTAAACACTGACACCCTCCTTGGCAAGCCCCCAATGCCAACCTCTCCTGCTCCAGCAAATACATCTGTTAAGAAAAGAAATGCTATCAGCAGGGCAACAGGTGGCATGTTGCAGCCAATCATGAAATGTTATAATAAGACAGAGGGAGTGCATACAAGAGACAGGAGAGAAAAAATGAGAAAGAGAACTAAGTTGAAGGAAAAGCCAGTCGCAAGCAGATTTTTTCCATTACTGCACTTAACGGAGTGTTGAAATAAATGCCTGGTGACTTTGCAGTGCTGGCGTAGGGTACTCTCCTGGCAATGCATTTCCCCATTGTACTCCTCTCTGTCTGCTTAGAATAAATTCAGAAGGGATTTGCTTTCTCTTGTTTCACGAGCCCCACGCTTTCACACTGACCAAAGTGGATATGCACCAGCTGGCCATGTCCATCACTGCCACCGGGTGGGAGAATTCCTGATTATACATAGATCCCACAGATCCCATTCTGTCACTAGCAGAGAAGCTCTGCTCATGCACTGACGTCCAAAATGCAGCTGACCAGGAGCTCTGCATGGCTCGCCTGAAGGAGTTTGATGCCTTCTGGATCAAACATGAATGACCTGCTGAAGGTGCCCTTGGTGCACATCCTCACCCTGGCCACCCTCAGCTTGGCTGAGACGCTTCTGAAAGGTTTGCTTGAAGGGGCTTTTCCCCTGCTCTGCTTCTTCTGCTTGTTGAAGGAGATTTTGCAAAGGGGAGGGTTTCTCTAGTAATGGTCGGGTGGGTGGTGCAGTAGCATTCCCAGAAAGGCCAAAAATGTGCTGCTTTTGGTGGTCATTTGCCTGATTTTAGAAGGATGGAGGTGAAAATAATATCATATTTGTGTCTGGGATTGAAGGTCCTTTGTATAGGTAGATCACCTAGCTCTGTTGTAATGGGAAGAGGAGGTATTTAGATTCAGCCTGAATGGGATGGACATTTCTGATATCAAAGAAAGCTTACGGGTTTTAATGGCTTGTAGCACCCACTGCTGCAGAGCCCAAAATTTGTGGTGTTCTGCATGCATATGTTTACTAATAAATATACATAGCTCAAAGGAGAAGTAAATAGCTATAATGTCTTTACAGAGAATATGTATATTAATACAAATACGCATTGGTTTGCACTGCATATAACACAAAAGCTATTACACCTTCTTCCTCTCTTGTTTGCACACATGCACACAGACACACGCACAAATACTTTCAGAAAAAAAATCTGTCTAGAATAGCCCTTGAGGTACAAAGTGTGACAGTAGTCTTCTGGACCTGATATGAGGTTTTGCTGAATGGCGATGTCTGGAACCATTCAAAGCATACCAGAAACCTTGCAGCTTCAGGAGAACAAAAAGAAATCTCAATATGGATGTCAATATTCCCCTGTTAGACCAACATCGTGGCTCCTATGGGGCTGTGCTATTACAATTTTTAGTTAGATTGGTCACAAAATGCAAAAAAAAGTATATTCTTTATTAAAAAAAAAAGCTGAAATAAAAATGCTAGTTTTTCCCTAAGGCAGTAAAGTAAGTTGATGCACCACAGTCTTTTTGAAAGCTGTGTTAAGATGGGATTGGAGAGACAAGAAAAACAAAGAGGAAAGGGATTGATTTTTTTCTGGTGGCACAGTGCAATGGAGAGAGACGCATCCTTTCCTAAAACGTCACAGGTGGATGAACTGCCTTTTTTCCAAGAGATACCAAAACACAACTACAGCCCAGTGGTACCATACAGATTTTGCAACATTATCTGGAAACCCAGATGAACAGTTTTTGACTGTATTGCAGTGTTTCCAGGTCCCTGCAATACTGCAGGGGAGACTGGCTCTGTTTTCTTCCTTGTTATGACTGCCTGGTTTGTTTTGTGTGTTAAGTGTGACTCCAAAACCAAAGTCAAGCAATTTAGGAGCTTCTGGTAGGCTGGGACTAGAATGGGATTTGTCTTTCTCATGGGCCTCATGACTGGCCTTGGGTAATTTTTCCATCTAGGGATACTACAGCTGCCATCCAGAAAAATGGCGCCTGTGTGTCTTTACAGATATATGTTAACTGATTTGCAATGCTATTTAAAGCCACAAGGCCACCTAAAAGATACCAGAGTACCCTCATGGGCGCATGTGGAAAGACCTGGGACCATTATCATATTCTAATAGATGTATCCGTACATTGTTTGGGTTTTATTTTCCCACATTAAAATCTGGTAATGAAGGCATCACAGTTTTCGATTGCTTTCCTGAGAAAACTGTCTGACTGGCACTAACACCTGAGCTTTTTGGATGGCTTTTAGAAGCAGGCACCATCTCAGCCATTTTGCGTCTCTGTCACTGCCTCATGACAAAATGGTGGTGTGCTGCATGGCTCACTGTCCCCTGTGGCCACACCACACATCCTCCAGCCTTGTGCCCTCTGCCCCTCACCCTGGCTGCATGAGCACCACCTTAACCTCCCTGCTGGCCCAGCACCCGGTTTTAATATCAGAAAGGCAAAAAAGAGTATGTGACACATCAATGTGGTTGTCATGGTTGCTCTTCAAGGATGTAGAACTTGAGGAGGCAGCTGTTATAAAAAAAAGTTCCCTTTAAACTTTTACCACTGGTGAGATGTTGTTGGTTTGGACAGTATTTTCTATGAGTATAGGGCTTGATTCTGCCTTAAATGCTGTGTGCTGGCCTTTCCGGAGATGCAAGATCAGACTGGTGTAGGCAATATTGCTAAGGGTATTTCTGTCACCTGTGGGATTAAAGAGATACCATAAAAGTACTTAACTATTGCCAGAGAATTTATTTAATATGTAAAAGTGACAGACCTTCTTTACCAAAAGAAAAAAATGCTGGTTTTATGCATACTGGCTCTTGGTAGAAATCTAACTTTATTCTTTCTAAGAATGGCCATGCTTATCACAACAACAGTTATAAAACTGGTTCTTTTGAATTTTGGTTACTGTAAAAATTTACATTTCTCAGGGTTGAAGAAGCGTCCTTCCAGAGATCAAGGCATGCAGAGAACAACAATAAAAACATACTGTATGAGATTAGATTGCAAAACTACATTTCATCCAGGCTTAATGCCATCAAAACACAACAAACTCTGTCATGAAATAGCAACATCCCCTTTGAAGCAGACAGGATAGCCTTCAGTGGGGATTATTCTCCTAAAACAACCTTCAGTAGCAGGGAAATTTAGGCTTTATGAAAATCTTCCGTTTGGTTTCACTGGTGTGGCATTCATCTGGGGTGAAGTTTGGATGATTAATTCTATCTAGTGTGACCCAAAATGACCCAATAAACTGATACAATTTGAAGCATTGATCTTAATGAATCTGACACAGAATTCTAACTAACGTTTAGTTAAAATAATCTTCAGTTCTACCTTAGCTGTAGTTTTATCTTTCTATATAAGTAAAATCATTACCAATTATATTATCTGAAGTCATATAACCCTGAAATAATAATGAGGCAGATTAATACTGCCTCATTTCAAAAGTATTAGGGCTTTTACATAAATGTGGTAGTGGTTCTTTCTCTAGCTTCCTTCCAGCTGAACTCCAATGACATTCCAATTTTTACTCCCATGTAAGATGAAAAAACATTGAGGTCAATGCTTTCTATTATTCTCAGTCACTTAAATTGGAGCATCTTGTATATTGCCATTTTTATATTTTTTTTTTTAGGAGGAAAGGGTAAAATTAATATAGTTTATTTTTTGCCTGAATTTAAATCTTATTGTACTGAGGAAGGCCAGCAGATCCAGTGTGGACTGGATTTTCCTGTGAGAAGACACACAGTGTGCCAGATATTGCTACTGTCAGAGAGGAATGGAAAGTTTCTTGTATCCACTGTACATTTTCAAAGTAGCATTTCAGAAACATGGTATGAAATGAGTTCGTCTCAGCACGGCTGTCAGTGAAATCCAGTCAAACAAATACTGGATGTGTGTCCCTCCCATAGATTCAAAGTAACTTTGAATAAAAATCCAAACATCTTGGGAGGCAAAGGCTGCAAAGCACAGCATGCACAGGGGAAGTAATTCAGTAGGCATATCTTGTGATCCCTTCCAGTCATGCTTCAAGTCTTTCACCAGTATGATGAAAAATGTTTCTAAAGATACATTCAAATAAAGCATGATGACACCCCCATGAAAATAAGCATCAGATACAGCTATTAGACTTCTAAACCTAGTGCTACTTGGATAGAAAGGTGAAAACCATCGTGCTATTTAACAGGTTTTATTTTTTGTTTTGTTTGTTTTTGTTAAAGATAAATAGTTGAATGAGACAAATTCCATATTAATGACAAAGAATCCCAAATCTCACTATCCCCACTCCAGGGGTAGGTCAGCTTGGCTTCAACTTGTGTGCTGTTTGTTGTACTTCCAGTGCATGCAATGCCTCATCTGTTTCAGGGAGACAGCCTCACCTGTGTCCTTGAATATACCACCTGGTTCCTTGTGCACCTCCAGGGAGAGGACTCTTAGAAACAAAGGATGCACTGGGCTTGTTGGAGATGCCCCATGCTTGGGTGACTCTATTTTGCACCCCATAGAGACAGCAAAAATCTGCAGCAAACAACAGAAGGCTGAAGGTACAAAAGTGGATGGACCTGTGTTACAGTGAACACGTGGAGGCTGCACAAAGTACCTCTGCACTGGGGAAAAAAGCCATGGAGTGACCCTGTGGGGACATGGCTGCCTCTACCAAGGCAGTCTGGTAGGCTTTGTGCCTCTCTCTGAGATGATCTGGGAGGTTTTCTCATTTTCTCTTCCTTTGTGCAGCTCCCTTGATCAGCACTCCTTTAGAAACTGTAGATGCACTGGTAGAGGATGGCGCCAAGTTTGTCTGCGTAGTGGAGTCATACCCTGAGCCGGAGATTACATGGACCCGCAACAGCATTCCCATCAGGTAGGGAGCAGCCCCAGCCCTCTCCAGCATCTCCTGACAAAACTGTCAGTATTTTCCTTCATCATAAAGGACATGTCTGGAAACACTAAAATGGAAGAAGGTGAGTGGCTGCAATTATATCAGGAACTGTCTTCCTTAGGGAGTGATAGGAGTGCCTGGAAGATGCTCTTGCAGATTCACACACTTAAGCTTGGAGGCAGTTGGTTTCTGCTGCAACAAATGCAAGGAGTTTGCTCTCCAGCTTCAGACAATGCAATCTGCTCTGTTCTTCAGTTTATGCATTTATGAAGGAGGAAGATGCTGTATCATGCTTAACAGGAGCATTGCCAGACTGTTGCCTCAGTGTCTGTAACGTGCTTGGAAACTTTGCATGGAAGGGGCCATGTCATACCATGCCTGTTTGCTTCCTGTTCTGGATGTGACTGTGGGAAATGAGCTTCAGTTGTTATCCACTGACAGACACTAACTGTCAGGCATCAAAGCACTGCTGAAGGAGGCACCCTTGGAAACATCTTATGGCAGTTGCTACCATTGCTTTAGCTCTGTTGTGGTAGACTGGTGCTTTCAAAGTGAACTGGACCTAATCTTCCGACTTGGAAATCACATTACATCTGCCACATGGCTTCACATCAGTTTCTCACTCTAGATCACTGTTAGTGAGTCTATTTGTAAGGGAAAATTGCAGAAAAATCTCTGCAAAATGCAGTTAAGGCCTGTTCTCCACAAGAGATGTTGTCCATGTTAGGCAGAGGGTCACAGAAGCACACTTCCAGCTATTGGGGCCAAGCATTCAAAGAGCCCTTGAACCATTGGTTTGGGACACTCTAAATAAGTCTCTGGCAGAAGGAGGTCTTACTGCTAGGATGAACATTTTGGAATAGGACAAAAGCAGAATGCTAAACATATGAATACTGGCCTTCAGAAATCTTTTTATTGCCTGCAACGGAACCTCAGCAAAACCTCAGTCCTAACCCTCTGGCCTCAGCCTTGTTGCAGCATGAAGGTCTGAATTTCCATAGATGTTATTTCCAAATCAGAATGCCTTTCTCCTAACTCCTTCCCCATTAGCGACACCATGCCTGAAAACCAGAGCTGGGAGAGGAAGCCATTCATGCAGAACCATGAAGATTGCATGCCTTTCCCTCCCCATGATCTTTAGAATTTCACTCTCTCTATGTTCTAAGGTCATATGAAAACCAGATAATTTCTCACCTCAATTCCCACTTCCAGAAGCCCAATACACCTTTCTAAAGGCCTTCCCACCCCCTCTGAGACACACTGCCTTTTTCACAACATTGATCAAAAAAGGAAAATACTGTTCAAAAAGGCTCTGATAGCAAGGCTAGGGAGCCCAGGTGCTTTGGTTCTTTACTGGGGCTTCTGGAGCAATATTATAGCAGCAACTATTTCAGTTTTCCAAAGCTGTGTTGTCAATAATTTTCAGTGCTGCTGGATATAAAGGCTCACACCAGAGACAGAAAAATAGATAAGCTGCAAATACTTGTTATTTTCCAAGACCATGGATGAAAGATTTGCACAATGGATCAGATCAGCGGACATTTTATTTTTTATTAAAAAATAAGTAGAAATATATTTTTGTGCCTCTGTGTGTGTGTGTATCAAACTTCAAAGTAGCTTATTATTGCAAGCAATAAATATTGGTTATTTTATTTACAAAATTCTGTTCTCTTGCCAAGATCCCAGCACCCTAAACAGACGTCTAAGCTAAGCTTCAAAACAAAACAGTATGTAAACATTCAGCTTCAGCTGGAACAGTGCCAGTACAGAGACTCTTGTCATCACTAGTCTTCTGGAAGCGCCTTTCCTTTTGGCATCAAAACTTGTGCAAGTAGGCCAGCAGGTGCCCTGTGCTGGGTGAAATGGTTATGCACCCCATCTCCCACGACAGGGCTGCCTGGGGTGAACTTTTCTCAGGGAAAGAAAGGAACAGAGCCTGCACATCTTTTAAATGATGGATAAGTTCATTGTACTATTTCTTCCCAGGGTGAAAAAGAGGAGAGAGATACAAGACTGAAAGGTGAAAAGCTGTTGAAAGGAAATACTTTCCTGTAATGCTATAAAGGGCACATTCAAGTTACTCGGTGACTGCTGTACAATTTGTAATGGTCAAAGAAAAGTTAGAACATCCTTAGGTGTGGTGTATTTGTAATAGTTTAGGAGACATTCCCCAGGTCAGGTCCCTTTGTCTACTGTTCATCAGAATCAAAGGCTAATTGCATGAAACTGCTTCCACGAAGTATCAGTGAAGGTGTCAAATATGGAGGAATTTATGAAATATGATGCAAATCTTGTTCCACAGAAGTTTTGCTGTACTTTTCTAGTTATGCAATGCAAATCAGAGATTGATCCTCCACTTTCTCACCACCTTTCTTTCTGTCTCTCCCCTGCTGTCATGACACACGTGCACACCCCATGCTCACATATACAATTGGTCTTTGCTCCCCAGACTTTGTTACAATATCCCATACCTTTGTTGCTCCAACATCAGGGTTTTTCTTGACTTCTCTAAGTCTCCAGGTTTAAGCTTGCTATCCTTAAACTATACCTATGCTTGCATCCTCTAATCTTTAGATGGCTTCATTTCTTCAGTACATTTAGTCGACCTTTTGCCCTTCCCCCCACATACAAAGAACACTTCTATAGTTCCAAACAATAGACAAATCCACTGCTGGATGCAGACACAAAAATACTTGATATTTGGTTTGTATCTTTTTTTTTTTTTTTTTTTCCACAACAGTAACAATCTTTCCATAATATTATCTGTTTAGTGAAAAAAAAAAATTTTTAGTTTTCAATCTGAAGAAATTTTCTTTAAAACACTTAATCCAGTTCCAGTTCCTATAAAGGCAGTTCTTCGCTTTCACTGAATGATTATACTTAAAACATGACCAAGCTGGTCAAGATCACTGTGCTTATGCTTGTCAGACAGAACCAATACCTGACTGAAGTAAGAATTGTGACCATGCTGTTGTGGTCACAGTCAGGAACTGCATGCTCTAGTGAAGACCAAACTAAATTTTAAGTCCTGATTCAACTTTCTCAGTGCCTTCCCTTTGCAGGTTCAAAATAAAATGTAAACTATACTGTTGTTTCTAGTCCTGTCATCAGTCTGCAGGTACAAATGCAATTCCCCCTCCACATCCCCAGTTGTGTGTCCCTCACCAACAATTTGTGCTGTGCCCTTCAGGCTGTTTGACACCCGATACAGCATACAGAGGAACGGGCAGCTCCTGACCATTTTGAGTGTGGAAGACAGTGACGATGGAGTATACTGCTGCACAGCGGATAATGGGGTTGGAGTGGCTGCTCAGAGCTGTGGTGCTCTCCAAGTGAAAATGCGTAAGTGGGAATGAAATTTCTTCCTAACACCATGTGAATGTGTAATCAAGACCCTGAGCAAACCCCCAGGTATGGCCCCTGGGGTTCTGAGTTCCGGGCAAACCCATGTTCCTGATGAGCTGGGTGTAGCCCCTTGAGACAGACACATGGCATTTTGGGTCATATCTTAACTAAAAGCAGTTGTGATTATTCACTCTGGATAACACACACTTGTGTTAGGAACAGAGGAACACTTTGCATAGCAGAGGATAAAAAATGATGCTTTGAAGAACACCCTTTGTACAAAACTTTGTAAAAGTAGCACAATTTGATAGATTAGGCCTCAAAAGCAATACTGAGTAAATTACTTGTGAATTTTAAACATAAGATTTCACTAATGAGATTTATACCTGAGGGTGACAAAAGCAAGCAAATGCTGTTCAGATGTTCTTAACAGCAGTCCTGAAATGTCTGGAGCACTGTAGTGTAAATTTCCTCATTCCACGTGGAAGTCAGAGGACTGGCTCTTGAGAAGAGCTATATACATGCTGAGCTTGGTGAAGCTGAATTTATGTGTCTGCAGATATGTAGATGAACACTTAGAGGGCAGATGAGATATATCCTGGCTAAGGTATCTGCTTGTAGGACAGGATTTGTTTGTGTTAATGAGCATCACCCTCCAGGCCTGGTAATTCTGGGGCTCTCCAGCACTGCAGTCACCTGCAGGTTGGGGGCCAGGGACTGATGCTCTCTGAGTGTCATTTTTCTGCTGGTTTGGCATTGTGCAAGGAAGGCAAAACTTTAGATCTCCCCAAACAGTGAGATTAAGATCTTTTTTACCCCCATCTTAGACTAAGCTAAGCCATGTTTTTCTTTGGATAAGTTGTCGTTGTTGGCTTGTGTTTTTTTTCTTTTTTTTTTTGTTTTGTTTTGTTTTTGTTTTTTTGTTTTTTTTTTTTGTTTTGTTTTGTTTTGTTTGTTTTTTTTTTTTTTGTGTGTGTGTGTGTGTTTTTTTGTTGTTTTTTTTGTGTTTTTTTTTGTGTGTGTGTGGGGTTTTTTTTTGTTTGTTTGTTTTGTTTTGTTTTTAAGGGGGGGTGATTTTATTTTTTTTTTTAGGAATTCTTTCTCCTTTTTACTAACATAGTTACAAATCCTTCAATTAGGGACATTAATTGAGTTTACATGCCCTTTTTGTTGACCTGGAGACAAGCCTGGGTTAAAACTATTTCAAAACCGATTCACTCCGGATCTGAGCATATACACAAGACACTGTTTATGTAGTGAAGAATGTCAAAACCTGGAATGCAAACATTCTTCAATATTGGAAATACTCTTATCTGGATTTGGATGTTAGCCCAGGCCCTAATTCAAATGACTGTCAAACTCCACTTCTGAAAACAAGTAACCCACGCAAGATATCTGCTTTTGCATCCATAAACTGAAACTCTGAATGCTATGTTTAAGAAAGTTTTTTCTTTCCAAGGCAGCTCATGACTTCCTAAGACTGCTCTGTCTTTCATCAATGTACAGAAAAACAACAGAGATTTTATCGTTATTTCTGAACTTGTCCTGTTCTAATATCTCTCAGCCTCAGTGCAATTTTAATTTTTGACTTTTAAAATTTTAGGTCCTAAAATAACCCGGCCACCTATAAATGTGGAAATAATAGAAGGATTAAAGGCTGTTCTTCCATGCACTACCATGGGGAATCCAAAACCTTCTGTTTCATGGATCAAAGGAGAAACAGTTGTAAAGGTAAGTAGAAAAAGAAATTTAAGTAATGCTAGCTATTTGCTAAAGGTACTTTGTTAAAATGCTAGCATCAATTACAGCATTTGTAAATTCCAGTTGCTAGCAAGCAAGCATTTGGAAAATCCATGGCTCATCTCAGAGATGTCTGCATCTGTAATAATTCTCCCTATAAACCAAACATTCTCTGTGTATCTCTATTTTATACCATACTTACATATTACCATGAAGTGTGTCCAGATGCTGCTGAATGCACTTGTGAGTGTTGTCATAAATAAGAGCTACAGAGCTGCTTAGCTAAGACTCGGGGCACTTTTGAAGTTATAACCCACTGATCTGCAAAAATGGGGATGGGTGAGTCTGTCATGACAATGATGAACTGGCCCCAAATCTTTCAGTTGTTGGACGATATGATTTTTGTGCAGGTAAGCCAAATCTTTTCAAGAGGATATTTGATGCAGCTTGTGTTCAGCCTGCATGTAGAGACCTCACCTTGATCACTCTTTCCCCTGGCAGGAGAATGCTCGCATTGCTGTCCTCGATTCAGGGAATTTAAGGATCCACAATGTTCAGAGAGAAGATGCAGGACAATATCGATGTGTAGCCAAAAACAGCTTGGGCACAGCCTATTCAAAACCTGCAACAGTGGTAGTGGAAGGTGAGTACCCCTTTCACTGGACTTAAATTCCATGTGCCAGATTCTTATGCATACCTGATTTACTTGAATTAATCTGAAGTATCACATTGATGTAGACAACAACATCCTAAAGGGTGACCAAAAAGGCAGAATGGAAAGGAAAGCAGAGTAAGAAGCAGAGGCATTGCTGATGGCTGATGGTGAAAGGGACTATTGGTGAAGAGTCTTTGTCCACAGCTTCTGTGGGTCTGGTGGGATATTTATCTGAGTAAGAATTCCCAAATATGTTTTTGCTTCTGACTGGTGGTTTCCAAGATGCCAGCTTGTTTCTTGTTTGAAAAGTACCAGCAGAGCCATGTGGAATCATAGCCTCCACTATGGCTCCTGGAGATGAACAAGTAGAAAGCTATGGCCCTGAAAACTCACTGCAGAGTCTGATCAGAGATATCTGCAGCTGCAAACAGTGAAACATTTTGCATTATAGTGTGTATGTCTGTAATGGTTTGAAAAAGCAAACCAGCGAGAGACTCAAGTCAAAAATACAACACAAGAGAAATGCAACAGTACAAAGAAACACCCCGAACAGAGCCTGTATACAACCTGACACTGCCGGCTGGGGTGGTGGTAGCAGTCCCGGTGAAATGGTCCTGCTGAAAGCAATGGTCCCGCTAAAGCAGTCATCCCGTGGAGAAAGGTCTGGCGCACCCATCCTCCGGAGAAAACTGGCAGGCAGGTCCCGGGAAGATTTGCGCAGGTCCTGCCAGATCCGTAAATCCGGCGGGGCAGGGTCCCTCGTGCTGACCTGAGCTCCCAGACCATCTCCGGGTGGCAGCACTCGGCTCCTCCCCCCTGGACAGAGCATCTCACAACGGGTTGCTGTCCTTCTGTGAGTCAGGCGGTGGGTCCACGACTGCCCATTAAACTCCCGGAGGGAGTTATCTGTGAGTCAAGGGCAAGGCGTCGATGATCCCATTAACAGAGAGGACTCCTCCCGCTCGCTGTGAAGGTTCATCCTGGGCGGCTGCTACCCGTGATTTGTTAACAACCCGTGAGCAATGACATAGAGAGTATAGAATACACAGTTTTTGCTTCTAACCACATAATGATAAAATGGTCCCGGCCTCTCTAACTATGACAATGTCCCCCTCCCTTTCTCCTGATTTTCCACCTGAAATAGTTGACATCTTTTCTTTTGAGGACTTGAACGTTTTGTGCCTGTTATACTGAACACCAAAGTGATTTTTCAGTTTCTGGTATTTATGTGCTCAGTGTTCATATCTTATTTACAGAAGGTATTTCCTTTGGTATAAATCATCACTGTTTTTAGAGTGCTGAGACCACCAGTGGACTGCAGGGGAACCCAAATGTAGGCAGAGGCATTCAATGTTCCTGAATGCTCCTCTTTTGAGGAGTGCGAGAAGGGATGAGTGACTTAGTAGATGGACTAATTTTTACTTCTTATTCAGAATGACTCAGCTGTTGAAAGAGGAAGGAGGGTGTCCATTTTGCCTAGTAAGCTTCAAAGGATTCTTGTAGGTTACATTTGGCCTGAGAGGCTATCAGAGGTTACTTAGGGTAGAATCCCATTTCTAAGACCATTGACTTTATTCTGGGAATATGATCAGGTGTATTAGATATAACTACAAATTATTGTATGTCTGCTGTTTACTTAAAGAATGCATTCAGGTTTGTGTTTTATTTTTTTGTTGGTGTGTTTTTTGTTGTTTTTTTTTTTCATAAAAAAAGTACTTACATATACAGTCTGTTAGAAATTCCTTAAAAAATGTTAAGATGGGAATGCAGCTATTTCTAATCTAGATTCAGAGCTGTACTTTTCCTGAGCTAAAAGCAATGAAGCAAACCAAAGACACTTGGATCTGGCTGTGAACAGCTTGGGTCTTGGGTTTTGGTTTGGCTCCATCATTCAGTCAGTGGTGAAAGGCTTGTCAAAAATTAACTGTGAAAGGCAAATACTCAGTGTATTTGCTATTGTAATATGACCAACCCTGCCTCCATGCTGAGGGCCAGTGGGGCCTCAGGCATGGGGATTTTACTGCTCCATATCTACCAGAGCCAGTTAAGGAATTCAAAAGTGGGCTGGAACTACACCAAAATCCAGTCATCTAAGCCTGCTATTTTGTTTTGTCCTTGTCTTCAGAATTATGCAGCCACCTGTTATTTTGAGGAATGGAAAAACTATCCACAAATATTCTACTTGAAGAAGAGACCCTGTGCTTAAATGAAGGAAGATTAGTTCTTAATTAATCAATGGGAGCTCAGTGCTTCCATGCAAACTATCCCTTCATGTTCCATTCATGTGATGGGTGGACAAAACAATGTTGTTCTCTAGGTTTGCCTTGGTTTCTTTGGTAGGGCACTCATATAATATACCTCATTTCAGGCTGCCACCCTAACTAGAAAAATGCATGTTTGTTTTACATTTTTGGCTTCCAAAATCCAAAGGGAATAATCTTGACTGCAGCTTACTGTGTATACAGATCCCTTCCCCTACCAGTATTTTAGATTAATTCAGTTCTTATGGATATTTAGGATACATACATATCCACATACGTGTATGTATGCAGGTGTGTGCATAAAAATGCATCCCCCTTGTGCACCTCTTTTATTATAAATGTTAGTATGCCTCCCGTCTTACCTCTCCTATCCCTTCAGTATCAGCATTTTAAGGTAACTCCAAGTAAATAATAATCTAAAATTAGTTGATGCAGGAAAATTACACTTCAGTCTTCTTTGAGCATTTACTACATTCAGAAAACTTATGAAAATATGCTGTTTGTTGTTACTCTGTAATAACACCACAGTATTTTTCCTTAAATCTTGGTAATACCATTCATGGGAATTACCATCCTGCATGGTTTGGCTTAATGATAAAATAACATGACCAGCATGGCTGGTTAACTATGAATATTTAATCCTGAAGCATATACCCACTCAAAAAGCAGTGCAAATATTTTTCACAAAGGTGATGATTTTTGGAAGACGTTTCTGTTGAGAGCTTCCATTTTAACCCATTCAACATCAGTTCTGCAATTAGTTTCAGGTATTGTTCAAAGTGCAGAGGTGTCTAACTTCTTAAGAGATTGACCCTTTGCCTCCTCCATGCGGTCAGGCTCCTTAATGTACATATGGTCAGGCACATGCTTACATGACTTGATGAAGCTGGGCCCAGAAACGACAGCAAGTCTCAAATACATAAAATTATCAATGCTGGATCCACTCAGTCAAACTGATGATCACCTTGGCCCAAGCATTCAAACCAGTGAGACGGTTTGCAGTGCTACTGCTTGTCTGGTTTCAGTGGTCCCAGGTAAAACAGCTTGAAAAATGCTGCTATTTTAATTTTCTAATTCTTTTTTCTTTGTTCCTTGTTGCTCTTCCTCAACATTTATAATACTGGCCTCTATTTATTAATATTATAGGAAAATATTATATATTTTGAAAGCTTTGACATTTTTAAAGCAAAGTTGAAACTGAGCAACACTTTTAGGTGAATGTTCAGGTGCAGATCTTGTCAGGAAAAAGAAAGGAATCTCTCAGTGGAACTGATATTTCAGTTGTCTCTGATTTTCATCAGTGAATGGAGGGAAGGAGATAAGGATTCTCTAGGTGCTGCCTCCTGTATGAACTGGTCCCTAGCCAACACAGCTTGCTTCCTTTCCTGGGGCATTTTTCAGGCTCCAGAGTTCAGGTGATGAACTAGTGAACTCTAATCACTTAATGAGCTTTAGTGTCCAGAACTGTGTCAGGGTTTTATTTTAAAAGGTTGAAAAAACCCAATCTTTATATACTCAGAGAAGCAGTACCTTGCCTAAGGATTTCCTGTTGATTGCTGTACTGATGCATAAAGTGACTCTGTGGTTGAAACGTTCCTGGATGAATGCAAGATTCAAGACTATGGTAGAGCAGAAGCATTTGCTTGCTTACCAGATTTGTAGTTCATACAGATGTCTGAAGGCTGAAGTATATTACCAAGATGTTGGCTAAGATGACTAAGATGCCCCATGAAAACCTGAAGATTACTCCTTTGGAAATAAGTAGGAGAACAAGTATTGCCATCAGTAATGCTGGGAGTTGTCCTCAAGTACAGCTAAGGATATTCATTGATGTCAGTGAAAATTCAGAGCAGGGTATAGATTTTTAGGCTGTGCCAAGAATGTGTTTCTTGGCCTCTGCCTAAAAATCTGAAATTTGTAGTGTTTGTATGACATGCAGTGTTAGGGAGACATTGGTCATTTTTTTCCTTTGTGCATTGAGCTCATCAGGTTCAGCTTCTGGGCCTGCTGCCTAGAGCTGTACACCCTTCATGGTCCCCATGGCTTGACATGTGCAATGATATTCTCCACACCTCTAGACAAGCTGGAGAGGTGGTCCCAGGTGAACCTCATGAGGGTCAATAAGAGCAAGTGCAAGGTCCTGCACCTGGGCCCAAACAATCCCCACTATCAATACAAGCTTGGGGAAGAGGCAATAGAAAGCAGCCCTGCAGAAAAGGACTTGGGGGTACTTATAGATGAAAAGCTGGACATGAGCAGCCAGTGTGTCTTGCAGCCCAGAAGGCCAATGACAGGTCAAGAGAGGTGATTCTGTCCTTCTACTCTGCTCTGGTGAGACCTCACCTGGAATACTGCATCCAACTCTAGAGCCCTCAGCACAGGAAGGACATGGACCTGATGGAGTGGTCCAGAAAAGGGCCACAAGGATGATCAGGGGGCTGGAGCACCTCTCCTACAAGGACAGGCTGAGGAAGCTGGGATTGTTCAGCCTGGAGAAGAGAAGGCTCCAGGGAGACCTGAGAGAAACCTTCCAGTACCTGAAGGGAACTTATAAAAAGGTTGGAGAGGGCCTGTTTACAAAGGCCTGGAGTGAAAGGACGAGGGGTAATGGGTTTAAGTTAGAAAGGAGTGGATTTAGATTGGATGTAAGGAAGAAGTTCATTATCACGAGGGTGGTAGAACACTGGAACAGGTTGCCCAGGGAGGTGGCTGAGGCCTCATCCCTGGAGACATTCAAGGTGGGGCTTGACAGAGCTCTGAGCAACCTGCTCTAGTTGAAGACGTCCCTGCTGTCAGCAGGAGGGTTGGACTAGATGACCTCTAGAGGTCCCTTCCAATCCAGACATTTCTGTTTCTATGATTGTTATTGTTTACTGTGATCTAAAATAAAACTCTCTAGATTTCCCTAGCAGGAAAAAAATATTGAAAATAAATGCACTTCATTATTAACATATTAGAGTGCTGAGCAACTGTAGGCAGATCACAGTAAGAGCAAGATAAAAATCCTAGTGTAATGTTTCAGACAGATATATATTTATTTATTTCAAAGGGGATCTATATTGGGGAAATGAAGTTTGAGAAAAACTAAACTTGATCGTGTAAGCTTCTCCATGTTTCAACTTTCTTACAATGGAGAAATGTAAAAGCAAATGTTATACAAATATTTTCATGTCAGGGTCCCTCTTCCTTTTCTGTTTTGTAGAGGTTTTCTAGCAGTAGTGCTTTAAATGAGCAAGGATGATAATTTAAAACTTTGGGCATAATTGTTTATGAACTGAGGTAAGTTTACAATGTGCTTTATTTGGAAAAAAAAATAAATTAGAAACTGACAATAAGAAGAGGACAGATGTGAGATTCTACCAAACTCTTTCTGTTCAGTGAAGGACTTCTGCAGATGAAAGGGCAGGTTTAAAATAATAATAAAAAAAAAACAACCAAACAACAACAACAACAAAAAAACCAACCCAAAAGCACACACCCCACCCCCCCCCCCCCAAAAAAAAAAACAAAACACCCAAACCGACAAAAAAGCACAGGCAAAA
>JANHFX010016869.1:9086-38725 GCA_027560015.1 Chloroceryle amazona | reverse complement strand
ATCAGGTGGGTCTTCCTTCCTCTTTCAGTATTCATCCCTGCCACTGAAGGGATTGAAGAGAACACCACCTGGGCTCCCAAACCCTCAAGCGATCTCCCCAGGGCCCTGAAGTATTTTTTAATTGTTATCAGGTTTCTCGCCATAACATCATCATTACCAACCTGGATAACCAACAGAGGGTAATAGTCTGATGGACATACCAGACCAGAGAGTTCCCTAGTAATAGCTCTGACTCTGGCTCCAGGGTGGCAGCCGACTTCCCTATGGTGTGGATCTGGCTGGCATATGGGGCCCTCGGCTCCTCTTAGAAGGGAGTCACCAACTACAATTACCCTCCTTTTTTTCTTGTTAGAGCTGATCCTAATGTGTGGGGGAGACAGACTTCCCTTGGGTGACTCCCCTGATGGACCTTCATCTCCATCATCATTTGTTAGTCCCTGAACTTCCAGAGCCCCAGACCTGTTGTGCAAGGGAAACCGGGAAGGAGAGGGAGGCTAGGAGGGGAGTCGCTGGCCTCACTGAGCAGGGACCTGTTTCCATTCCCCCACATTTCTAAGGTTCCCTCCTTTTACCTGGTGGCAAGGAAGGAGGGGTTCCTCTCCTAATGGAGCCTCCACCTGCTGCCCTATCCTCAAGGATTGTAGGGCCTGACTGCACCAGTTTATCTCCCTTTCACATTCCCTTATTGCTCTCTGCCTTTCAACCTCCTTTAGCTCAGCCACCAGGCTGAGCAGATCATTCACCTGGTCACACTGGGCACGGGTGTTATCCCTGTCACTCTGCATTCTCTACAGCTGGAGGCCTGGACACCCGTGTGCTTCTGCAGGGCCTCTGTCTGGTTCAACACATTATTTCTGGCAGGAGCTTTTGTCCGGCTCGCAACCATTGCTAGTCCTGCTTTTTTTTTTTTTTCCTACTCTCTCATGCAACCCCCTGCATGCCCTGCTGGCTGTCTTGCTGTTTGTGGTCTGAGCGAACATGCCAATCTGCCACCATTCCATTTCTGAAACCTCTTCTTTCCCTGCTTAAGACCCCCCAAATTAAAACCAGCATACACCACAGCAGCAGTTTATTATCAAGTACAAAATTCTGCTGTAGGTATGTATGGAACCTATCCATTGATTTCCATACACAGTTTTTCTTTCAGCAATGAGCTTAAACTCGAACACAAAAAACTGCATGGTAGTGGACATTTCTCTATTCTTCGGGGGGTGTGGGGGGGTATAATGTCCTGACTAAAGGAGATACAGACTGTGAATGTTTTAATTTCCAAATTTTTTTTAAAGTCTTTAAAAATATCAGTGCTTTTTTTCTCAGTCAACAACAATATATAGAAAGCAGTTTTGAAGGCATATAAAATAAAGCCTAAATCAACTTACCCTAGATTATTTTGGTTTGAATGTTATTTTGTATTTCACTGTGTGGGAACACAAGCTTTTGTGTAAAACATCTTCTGTGGCATGTGAGATGCAACCATCTGTCAAATAGGAAATACCTTGAATTCAACAAAAACTTGTTAAATGAGAAAAACCCAATAGCTACGTAAGTCCCAGTACTTAATTTTAATATGACATAATTCTGATCCCTCCATTGCCTTGAATTTTATTTCTTTTCTAGCATCTGTGGGATATCCACTGCTTTCAGATCTAAAGGACTGCCTGAACCAGCATATTTGAGTCACCACAGCAATTTGATCATTTCCAGGCTGCATTTGGCTTAAGTACAATTTACATAACTGAAAATAGGCCAGATGAAAAGATTTATTAGCCATCAGAAACTCTAGCTAATAAGGATAAGATATACTGTTACAATGAAGCTTTTTTTATCTGCACCCTATAATTGCTGTTTATACTGAAATGTTAAAAAAGGAATGTCACTCCTATAATAGGCATCTAGATCAAATAGAAGTAGTCTTAAAGCAATGTCTTTGTTGAATGATCTCAACTAAATTCTCTACAAGATGAGGGTCTTTGATGGATGCACTAGTTTTGTACGAAGAATTGTATGTTGAAATGCTCTGAATACCTAACCAAGCCTGAAACCCTCATGCATTTGAGAGGTACTTCCCATTTAAATGTTCTGCTTTTCTGCTTTAAATAAAACTCTAATGACACATGGGAAGATCACATCAATACTGCCTCCCTTCTTCACATTTAAAATCACTTGCCTTTAATAAGATAGTGCCAACAGCTTATGAGACAGCTAGCTACAAGGTGACAGTTAACACTAAATAAGAATACCATCCGCTTTCAAAATCTGTATTGGCTTACAACACGGCACAACATGACATCTAGCTTTCAGCCCTCCTAGATTTTTGAGAAAGTAATAACAGCGATATTCAATCTAGCACTAGAACAGGCTTTGAAACCTCTCACTGACAATACTCTGCAAAATGAGTCTTTAGCAGGACTGCAATAGTTATGTTCTTACCAAAATAGGAGGGGACAAGACATTTTCCTTTTATCAAAGCAGTTGTTTCAATTCAGTACCCCTGGTTTTGCTTGTAAATGGACATAAATGAAACAACCAGGTTAATCTGAAATATATTTTTTACAGTTACAGAGAAAATGTGCAAAACTGTTTAAAACCAAGAATCTGCTTCCTAGATAATTACTTTTCTCTGCTTTAGTGCTTGAAGGATTTTACATGTTGGAAACAAGAACTTAAGAAGCAGGTTTTTCTCTGTACTTTTTTTTTTTCTTTTTCTTTTTTTTTTCCAACTTCCAAGCCTCAAAACAAGAATGCTCTCAAAGAAGAAATCTTTGGAGATTTAGCAACAATTACTGATCTCCCTTGCATGTAGTTCAGTCTGAAAAATAACTAAAAGGGACTTGCAGGTTCATGAGGCAGCATAATTCCAGATTTAGGTTTGTCAGTGAATTCTTTTGAAGCAGATAAAACTTTGGATGCTTTAGGTAATTCTGACACCATAAGAGAGTGTCTCATCTACAATTCAAAGACTAATTTGCAAGCTTTCTTAATACAGTACCTAAGTAGAGAACGTAATATACCCCACCTCAAATGTACTATTTTGATATTCCTTTTCCTTCTCAAGGGCTCTATTTTGAACATGGCTAATTGAATTGAGAAAATAATTCATTCTGTCACATTCATTCTCTCTTTGCAATGACTGTAAAGAGAAATACATATTCACATGTTTAATTGTCAAAGTTTCTTGCCTGATTCCTCTCTCACTATTTTAAAGGAAAAAATTAACTGTTGTCTCTTTATCCTTTATTTTGATTTGCAAGAAGTTAAATGCAAACCGTGATGAGAACATCAAAGCCAATTTAAATTAGTTCTTTATGTAACAGTGATACTCCATGTTCTAGTATCTGGGAACTAAAGGTAAAGATGTTTGGTAAACACAATATTTGAGGACATCTCTGACTGGTAGATACTGAAACTACATGGTACATGAAATGTACAGTATGAAACATACAGACTAAGGCCAGAGGAAATTGGTGGTGAATGGCTAAATTTAATAGAAATGTGAATTGAGTTGCATTAGGAATACTAAAACATATCAACAGGAAAGTATCTACAAACATAGGAAACAAACTAGAGAGTAAAATGAAAACCAATCTAATCCTTTAGCCTCAAAATAGAAGAAAATGAGACACAATATGGCTGACAATTTTCTGAACAGTGTCCTCCTGCATTAGTAGAATTACCTATCCTTGAAAGGAAAAGAGAATATTTTTCTAAAGATTTTATAACTCCCATTGTGTTGTACATCATAATTTGTCAATTTACTTATTGCCATATGCAGTTTTCTCCAGGTGAAACAGCAGCTAGAGAAAAACATGTGCTGAGTAAACAAACACTGAATATTTTTAGTGATAAACACTAGACACAAAAAAAAATAAAGCTTCTGCATTCTTAAGGTGGGTAAATAATCCTATACTTTGAGAGCAGCTGCACTGAAAGTGAGGGCTGGTTTATCATCCCAGCTATTTAAAGCAGATTCTGTATGTGTATCACTGGTATTTAAATGCTGTAAATGCTGTTTAATCCCAAACATGTTTCTATCCATTTTTCTTCCAGTAGCTTCTAAACATCTAAACTAAATGCATACTGGCAGTTAAGTAGACAGTACTGGGTTTTTCTCTGTGACCATGAAGTTTTCTTCTACTGTTTATAATAAGCTAATTGACTAAAATCCTATTAAGTGTATAATATACAAAGATTAAACCTACTAAGCAGGTCTTCAAGAAAAACACTCTTTCCTTACTTGCCTGTTACCATGGGGGAGTAAATGGCAAACACTGCAACTTTGCAGAGTGTAATCAAAGTAGCTGCAATCAACCATACTCTTATGGAATCAATCTAGATAAACAGATATGAAATTAGGTAAGAAAATAATCTGATGTATGTCTTAGAAAAAACAGACATACCCTATGCAGAACCACCCTGCAATGTCAAACATTACTAGGATGATAGTGAATCAGTTTAATTTGAAATAACCCCCCCTACAATCCTTAAATAATTTTTGCATTTGAGAGCACCATTTATGTTACATGGTCTTAATATAAGCTTGAATAGTCAAAAGAAAGGGCAACTGTTCCTATAAATGTGATATTAATAATAATAATTTTCAGTTAAAATTGTTTATAACCGTTGAGAGATTGAAATAGCATATTGATTTTTCAGAAGGGTTTCATGAGACTACAAAGTATAACTTGATACTCTATTTTCTGTTTAAAAAGACACTGCATCCAAATATATAATCTTTAGCTTTAATACCAAAAATATTACTATTTTCCCCCTTATATGTTTGGGGTTAACAGCATTTTAGAAGTAGAAAATATGAAGAATTATGTGGTGAATTATAAAATCTAGACTCTTTTGGAAGTGAAGTAACCTAAAGTTAATGTGGTGCCTGTATAAGGAAACTTAATCAAAATGCTAAATTTTATATTGGCATGTGTAGATAATTATATTGTACCATGCCAAAAAATTGCAATTATATGAAAAGGCAGTTTGATGGTCCTGTAAACATCTTCATTCATTTGTAATGTATCATTTTCCCAGTGATAAAAAAAAGGAAAGGTTTTGCCATATGTGAAACTTACCCACCACCAGTGCCTCCATTTTTGCTGAAATGTGTTCGAGGCTCACTTGATGCCAGTTTAAGCAGTTCATTCCATTCCCGCTCCCATTCTTCTTCTGTATACACTAAACCTGACTACAAGAGAGAATGACATACCTTTATGGTTATGCTGGTTCAAAAATGTAAGCAGAATTCTGTAGTAGTATTTACGAGTAACTTACTTTGAGCTTCAACATGATACGGTTTAATATTTTGGATTATTAATGATTCAATGTTTCTATTTAAGTGAAAGACTATTAACTTATTAAAAAATATCTAAACCATTAGCTGTATACTGGATTACAATTTCTAGATGCTGCTAACACAATGTGCCACTACTGGAGATGCACTTATTCATATCCACGTGAATTCCTTGCAATCATGGTTAGCATGCTTTACTGCCCAGTTCTGAGGTTTGCTTTCTTCACCAGTATTTGGAACTACTATGAATGCCCTCCTTGGCAGACAGGTGATGCTTTCTCCCTCTGTTCAAGAGCAGAAAGGGTATATATGTGCTTCTGTCCCCTCATGTTTGCAGGTAGTCCAAAGTAGCTGAGCTGTATTCTATAGCCACTGTTTAAGCACAAACATCTTCAGAAAATAATACATGCTGAAGCACAGCTTATAATCATCAAACCAAATCTACAGAGGACTTTAGTTAAGAATCATCCACTCAATATTTGGTCACAGCTCTAAGAATCCTAAGTCACCATTCTGGGGAATCATTCCTAAACAGGGTTTTCTTTCTTTTGTGGCTTTAATTCACTCATTTTATAATGCTTGCGATAGCTAAGGTATACATTTCATTTTGCAGCCCCAAATTTTCTAAAGGTTCCAAACTCATCTTAGACCTTTGTAGGCACAAACCTGCATATTTATGCCCACAAAGCTATAAACACATTGGCATCTAATACAAAAGCTCTAAATACAATTATCTCTTTCCCCATGCAAAATAGAAACACAAAGAATTTGACAGCAATTAAAACTTTCACACCAAACTTCAGAAGAATGCTTCTGACACTAAACAATATTTAAAAGACTGTCTTCAGGCCATACAGACCTCCTTATTCTGCTGGGTCTGTTGCCATCTCCATCTTCTTTTCAGTGCCTCCCTTTCAGCTCCACTTCTCATCATAGTATAGAGTGCTTTACGTAAAACAAGGTCCCGGTCATGAAATCCCCACATCCCTAAAGTACCACAAGATTACATCAGATTTAAAGAAATACTGAAATAGAGATAGTAAGCAGGAATACGATTAATATTGCTTTATTAGCAAAAGAAGCATAGCTTATACATTATTTAACATTCTCCTCGGCAAATAACATTATTTTTAATGCTTCCTAAAGAAACAGTACAGACAAGGTAATGAACTGTTGTTCATTAGGGAATTCTAAGAAAGCTTAAATTTTGATTAAGAAATGACTAAGGATTTAAGTTGTTTCAGTGTTTTCTTCAACTTTGCTGCAAGACATGGAGTATGCAACGCACAGGTTGGTTTCAGCCGTAGCTGCCGACAGCGCTTGCAGCGAGAAGAATGCTAATGACAAGTGCATGCACTTTTGTGAACCACAGATGATACTGACATCCAAAGGCCTCCAACTCTTACACAGCATGATGATAAATTTCATTTGGCTTCAACATCCAAATGGACACAAACATTCAAGATGATTTGAAGTCTAAAAATATGACCAGCCGCAGGCTTTCAAGCTCATTTTAAGATAACAACTTTCTTTAGTTGAGAATAGTAATCTATGACAAAAGAGAGCAGAGCTCTCACCAAGACATGTGTCCATAGCTGAATCTGAGTTACCCAAGCTACTGGCATTAAATATGTTTATTGAAGACTTTGCAAGTCAAAATTCTCCAAACATTTACTGTAAATAATATACAATTCCTCCTAATTTAAAATTAAGTGCACAAAGATGAAAGGATCCTTGGAAACAAAAAAACCCTTTTCTTACTAATTCTTTCAAAAAGAAGAGTTTCCTCAAAATATTTTAGAAATGCAGTGTTTTTTAAAAAAAGTCACCTTTTGGAGAACTACTGGTAGATGATTTTAGGAACTGCAACAAAAAAAAAAAGTTTCCTCATAATAGGTTAGGATATAGATGGAATAGAATATATCTTATTAGATATAGATGCATTTCAGCATCACAGGTTTCTATTCATTGCATTTGAAGAAAGTCTTAAAAAAATCTTGTATTAGTGATTGATTAAGTAACTGGAAATTATTTTAATTCACCCCAAACTCTGTTTCCCATATACTTAAACTCTACAAGGAACCATCAGAGTTAATAGCCAGATACTGCATCCAAGAACTTTTTAACAGAAGTCGGGAGAATAAATGCAATTCCTTGCCCACGATGAGGGCAATCTTGCAGAAGCACCTGGAATTTACCTGTTCCAAAGCTGTTAGGTTGGGCTCTGTAAGGGAAATGCAAATTATTGGTGTTTATTATATATGTTTTTTGATACTGTTCCAGTTATACTTTTATAACCTCAGAAACCTTTTATCTTCCTCCCTTAAGCATGCCCAAAGCAAACAATACTTAATGAAATTTGAAGAATATATTGCTCCAGAACCAGGCTTTTAATGAAAGTATTTGCATCTCATGTATTTCTGAGCTTTTGCTGGGGATAGAGAAAAGTGGTAAATATTTTTGATATAAGTTTTCATGTACAGACTCTCCCTTACCTAAAGATGCAGCATGCAAGAGGCAGTTTCCATCACCTGTTGTAGCCAAGGGAAGAAGACGTTTACAGCTTGTACACACTGTGGACCACCAATTTAGACGTCCTGAAAAGAAAATACCTATTAAGATGTCAGAGTGGATACTAAAATAGGATGTGTATTCTGTACAGGCATACAGCGATGGTGTGCAATGTTGAAGATTAATCATGAACATCCTTTCTGCCAAATAAACTTAAATGTAATGACAGAAGTGAAAACTGAAAAGATTAGAAATAAGAGGCAGATAAACTTTTAACTATTCTCTAAATGTATTTTGAATAAGAAGAGAGCACCTTTAATTAATTTGTATCTTCTGATCTCATATGCTGCATGCAGGGATGGATTTCCAAAGAGTTCATTGCCTAAATACCATTATGCGCCTTGGTATCTGTTCCCAGACGAACAAAATTGGTGTCCCATACAGAGATGACAGATTACGTTATCGTAATAAGAATCTCAAAAGACAAAAGTATTATGTATGTGTCAATCAAGATATGTTACTGTTAGGTAAGTTTATTGAGCAAAGTACTATTGTTTCAATCAGATGGCTTGTTTCAACAGCTGATTCTCCTCTTATTTGCTGTAGTGTAAATCATTATTAGACCTACTAAAATCAACAGCTGCACTACCAGAGAATTAAAATGAGACCAAACGAATAGCCCAAGATGTAGGATACCATGTGGATTTTCATTTGAGAACATTTAGAGAACCACTTATCTGTCACTGCTACCTGAAGCATGTTTTACTGATTATAAATCAGTGATGGATTATGAAAAAGTCTGGCAAGAGGACAGATGTTTGATGTATCCAGGTGAAGCAAATAAAGCCATGAAGAGTGTCAGCGCCAAAGCCAACACCGGAAGTATGTAATTCCTGGCACAGAGGTCGCCATGTGGCAGCTTACTGGAGTGTTAAATCTTGGCTAAATGGTCATGTGAACATTTCTAATACAAAGAAAGAGAATCTGACTAATTGTATAACATCTTGGGAGATAAGGAAGAGCAGATGATCAACAAGGAGAAGTATATTTCCTGAGACTTTGGGAAAGTCTGTGGGTAATGCCCAACTGAATGAGTAATGGAATACACAGCCTGTGGTGACTCCCTTTCTTTGTTTCTCCTCTTCTGCAGATTTTTACCCCCCCAATTCCTTTATACTTGCAAGCTGAGAGGAAATAGTATCTATTCTTGTACAGTCAGTCTCGCATTTAAGGTTAAATCCCAAAACAGAAGTTCAAGCAATGAAAAAGCTTTACACCATTAATATATTTTCATTATAAGAATGAAGTTTATTAGCAAAGGCAGGTAATAAATACTGTGCAAAAAATATATTTAACATGTGCCCCCAATTACTTGTTCTGGGTACTGTGAGCCATGTAATTAAATTTCAGTTAGTCAGTATGAGTTGATCAGTAGCAGATCAATAACTAAGCACATTTGACAAATCTCATATGCTTTTAGCAGCTAGTTTGTAAATGCCCAGCACATCAGACTACGTTTATTGAGTTCTAAATTCAATATGCATTAAAGCCTAATTTAAAGCACTAAAGGACAGCCTTTGGGAAAGATAAATATGAAATAACAAGTTATCATTTTTAGCAACTCCTGTGTCTGTGGGCTGTGAAATAATAACTTGCCACCTGTTTTTTGCAGAATGTTTTGGTGGCATCATATGAGTAATAAGTTATACCAAGGTGCTGCTTAAAGCTTAGATACAAGACCTAAACCAGACAGACCTTGGGACTTAAGTAAATTATGAGTAGTATTACTTTGTAGATAATAAATGTCGAAGTCTGGAATTTATGAATCTTTTGAATAACAGGAGGTTTCTGTAAGAGTCATCTGCTTTCAAGTAGATTATGCAAAAAATGTTTATGGGCTTGGTTCACATCACAAAGCTTACTGCTGACTAAAAAGTTAGCAGAAATGTATTAGATTATAAAAGAGATGCATTTTTGTTTTTCAAATCTAGTATTTATAGTTGATCCCTTTAGGGAAACAATAGGAAAGTGGAGCTTAAACGAAAACTGGAAATAGTTTTGCCTCAGGATTATTTCTGTCTGATTTGGTGAGACTATTTATGGACAAATTAGTCCCATTTCTCTTCCTCACTCTGCTGGTCTCCTACTTGACCTTTCTCACTAAATCTATTTAATCTTAAAACCCACAATTTTGAGAAACTGATCTGTTTTACAGTAAACATACTCTGAGAATTAATATAGCCATATTCTTGTACATTAAAATTGGATCTTTATTTTAGATCAAGATTAAAAGTCCTATCCAGGTCTATGATCTAGCAACGCACAATCAGAGAAGCAGACACGAGCACACAATATTGCCTTTTCTTTGCGTGAGACTTAAGACTTCACCTGCAAATTCAAAAGGAATGTTAACTAGTATCACAGAATCATAGAATAGCTTGAGTTGGAAGGGACCTTAAAGATCATCTTGTTCCAATCTCCCTGCCATGGGCAGGCACACTACAGCAAGGGACTTTTAACCTAGATGATGAAATCACCTTTGCAGTAGTAAATCTGCAGGGCTACTCATATCTACTGATGTCCTTGAAACATAGTGTTGAGCTGTGCATGGAGAAATAAGTAAAACTGAGCGATCAAGTACAAGCTTCTCTTTTAGCCTCATGCATAAGTAACACAGATTCTGTCACATAAGCTACTGACCAGAATGTCAATCAAAGATCATTTGCAGTTATCCGCAGGTAACTGCAAATCCAGTATCACAGGTTTTCTCCATTTGTTTCTTTCACAACTTGAGGCAGTTTTCTATGACATTATTTCATTTCATCCTGCTCTGTGATACAATATTTGTCATTCAAATTAGAGCTGAATTATCTAAGCATGCATTTCAAAGCTTGGAAATCAAGAAATTTACACCATTTTCTTGTAACTATAATGGTTGCTATCCCAGCACCCTGCATATACTCTGTGAAAAATCTGTTAAAAATTCTGGGATAAGAAAGTGTTTCTATAGCCTGAAAAGGCACCAATTTTTATTTAACAAAGATTATTTTTTAACAGTTTGATATCAAATATTTCCAGAATTTTGGTGGATTTGGTTTTGGGGTGTAAACACAAGCATAACTATGTATTACTGTTTATTTTGCCTGTAGCTGTATAAAATGCTTCACAAACCTGAGCACAGAAAGAAAAGTGTAGAAAAGCAGTGTTTTGGACAGTTCATACAGTTTAATTTTTCTATTGAATTATATTTCAGCACTGCAATAAAAACATTTTTCTTTTCATCAAAACCAGCATTTTAGACCAGCCATTCTTCTGCCTATAACATGTTTTTCTGAAGTCATCAGTACAGCAGCAGCAGTTTTCATAATAGTTCTCCTTGTGTCAGCCTACACATTAACGACACATGGAGGAACATGTGTATATAATGAATGTCAACTTGCTGCAACAAAATATTTAGAATTCTAAAAATCTTTCCACACAGACTTCATTTAATACTATCAGTATTGGAGACTTCCGCCACCAAAGAACCACGCTGATTACTGCAAGAGCACTCAGAGATCAGTCTGCACATTACTTACAAGCTGACCTCATTCCAATTCAGACAACACTGAACAGCTGAGTTTATAAAATGCACAAAATCCCCAAGTGCTTTTGTGAATGTGGTGAATTCTATCCCCTAAAAAAAAAATTCAGAAAAGAATCACATAGAGTAGAGGATACACTGCAGCAGCAAAGAGTAAAACATACTACCTTTATCTGGGCCTTTCCTTTATAACCTCACACAGCATTTCTGAGTAAATCAGGAATTTTGCTGAGTTTCTATACAGGCAGGATGCAACTTAAACATCCTTTCATATGTAGATGTAATGGAAGCAAGTGCCTAAACATATAAAAAAACCTCACAGGCTTTTATAGACATTCAGCTCATATGGGCCACTTCAGACAACATGTGCGACAGTCTTGTTAATAGCAATTTTGCTTACCTAATCTATGCTTTGAGAGTAGAAAGCTGTTCTATGCTCCTAACAAAGTTCCTCCTCCTTTTGCCTAATCAGCTCCCCATCTCTTCTCTTGAAATTCGTTCCCTGAAACCCAAGCACAGACCTCCTTCTTTTCCTTTAGCAATATCCCTAGCCTCAACTACAGAAGCTACTGTCCATCATTTGTTTTGAAATACATTTTAGGCCCTTTGCAGGGAATGCACTGTTATCTGTTCATTTTTTTATGTCATTGACCAAACCATATTCTGGGAACTTGGATCTGTTGGTAGGAGACAACAGAAGGTCTAATGTTAGGTGACTTTCCATTAATTTACTCTCTTAATTTCAGATAACCTATGTCTAAAATAGGAAAGAAAACTGAATATCTTTATGTCTTAAATAGAGAAAAAAGATCAGTTTAAGTCTTACATGACTTTCTTAAACATTCACTGATCCCTTTAGCTTCCTTGAACTGAAGAAGTGTTTCCCCAGGAATCTACAGTTTATTTGAAATGAAATGCTCACATGAGGAAACTAAGTCTATGTAGGCTGCAAGAATACCTGTGATCAAAAGCACATGCACTTCAAATGGTCAAACCAGCCTCCTTTCCAGGATGCAAGAGACTGTAGGGAGGAAGGACTTTTCCAGTGAGTCAAGTTACTAACCTAATTAAAGTAACATGAATATAGGAATAAATGCTAAGGGGCAGCAAATTCAGTAGTTTCTACAACCTTTTTTCAAGTTCAAAGACAGCCAGCTCTGTATAAATTGGATGATGTCAGCTCTAAATTCACATATTCCCTCATCTTAAGGTCAGCAAACCACTGTGACCCTCTAGCTTGTGCTCTTGTATTAAATGACTCTAAAGGCTGCAATTCCACTGAAGTGGGTAGGTCAGTGAAGATATTGTAGCAGGGCATTTTCTGATAGCCCTGTGAAATTTGGAGTGTTTGGCAGAGGTATCAGAGGAAGAGCCATCCTGTTTTAATTCCCTGTCCTTTCGATGTTAGCTGGTTCCTAGAGAGACTATATATATTTTCTTGATAGACGACTGTCAGTTTTCATACTTCATAGTTTACTGGTAGCATTCTTGAATGATTTTTTATACTCCTTTCCCCCCTCCCCAAGAAGGCCTTTTGAATACTGTGTGGGTTTTGTTTGGGTTTTTTCCTTAAGTATTAACTGTTTGATGCTATTACCTAAGTATGCCGTGCTTTTCAAATTCCAAAGCCAAAAAATGAGCATAAGACAATACATGGTAAGTACCCAGTGTGACACCAGATTAGCAGAGGTCCTGCCTAAACACTGTAATGCAGTGCCCTGATTAATAACAAGCAACAGTTTACCACTTCGAACACACAGGGTACGACTACGTACCAAGTTTTAAGAATGAACTCTCAGATGACTATACAGCGTTACACAAGCCAGTATAGCAATCAACAGAAAAAAAGTAATTTGACACTCCACAAGCATCCATGAAATTTGATTTTATAACTTCTTTACACCACCAGAGTTGGACATCGTGCTATAAGGATGTGTTCATTTTGTGGTTCATTAACACACTTGATATTTCATAAGGCACAGACGCTAATTATAAATACATTTCTCCATATACTTCAAAACTGACTTAAACATTTAAACTACTAATAAATCCAAAGTAAAATCAGTTTTAAATTTCTTCCTCTTTTTTTTTCATGGCAATAATGAAGTATTATTTTAAGATCATTTAGTTTCTTAATATATATTAATGCATAAAATAGATATTTAAACACTATTTTCCCAAGCTGCAACAGAACTTGAAGATGTTTCTTTTGTTAGTCATTGAAACGTAATTTCCTCACAAGAACTGGAAGTATCAATCCTCTCCAACCATCCAGAATCAGGTCTTTATTACATGACTTCTGCACCAGTCCTCCTTTCCTTCCTCCCTCAAACTCTTTTGTTTTATTAAGTAAATTTGACAGTTTTCTCTACAACATTTTAAAAGAAATAGAGGATCAGGCTATGTGTCATTTTACAAAGAGCACAGTATTTGCTTTTACTCTCTGGCATTTATTTTCCATGCAGGATGCACAAGCTCCAGAAATGATGCATGATTAGAAATGTCAACCGAAATGTCAGATTGCCCAGCTGCTGACATCTGAAGTATTTACCCACCTGCTTGCTCCAAAGCAACCATTGTTGCCTGCTCAATTAAGTCACGTTCAATGAAACTTCTGAAATCTTCACTGTAGACACTAAGGTCTGGTAGTTGGAATGTGTAGATGGGCATCTCCAAAGAAAACTGTTCATTGCTGCACTCATTTGCTACATGTGATCGAGCAAGGGAGACTATGGCTGAGCTGGCATGAGAAATACCTCTGGAAAGACGTTTTTCTGTAGAGAAACCAGAGAGTATTATAGCCTGTATGACTACATGAAAGAGCAGTCAACACCAAGTCTGTTGAATGCCAATTCATTTCACTTAGGAATTTATTTTTCATCTTGTTTGCTTCCTTTTTGGGGTTATACCCCTACTTTAAAAGATTGTTTAGCTCTTACTATAGATCCCTAAGACAAGTCATAGGAACTTCGCTCTCCTTCTAGCAAAACAGATAAACACTAATAGTAATGAGATGTGAAATACAAGTATTTCTATATTAAAAAAATTAATGTATCCTAAGTTTCCAAAGATGCATTGGAAGAAACATTTACTGGTAGACAGATAATGTTTTGAACTCTTAAGCTGACTTCTTGTGAATCAAAAAATCCAGCCTTCTACAATCACTCAAAGCAATTTTGACACTATTATGCTGAATCAAACAAACTCAGTTTTTATGCACATGTGTTTTAAAAAGTCCTGATCCAAGTTCAAAAAGATTTACAAGATTAACAAGCCTGGTACAAAAGAATGCATTATTTTATTAAAACAAGTTTGAGACAATATTTTATAATTAAGCATTTGAATGTTAGAAAAGGGACAAAATATCACTGTTATATTATTTCAGTTTACTACATGGCATCAAATGGGCCATCTGCAAATGGGTGACAGAAATACTCTTCAAGGGCTTCATTCATGATTCATTCAGTCAGAACTGTTAAGAGATATTTTCTCTCTGTTTAATTTTTGCCCTGTACTCCTGTTTATACTTTTAAAAACTGAAATGAATGTTTTGCAGCTGATTAAATTTTATGTTCATCAAATGTTACTAGTCTTCTCTCGTTGAAGTTTAAAAATCAGCATCAAGTTTCCTCCTGCATGTGAGAAATAGCACTCCTTGGCACTACTGTCTTTCTGTGCTTTTCTTACATTTTTGAATATGCAGAAAGCTTCCCGGTGGAATTTACATAATGTTAACTTAGATATATTTTCACTGATTTTCCTTATAAATGAGTAATTTATTATACCGTAAGCCTTTGTAAAAAATTATTTGGTGCAACTTCACCTCTGCAGCTTCATAAATACTATCATAAACCAGCCTTTAGCAATCAACCCTCAAACATATACAACACTATACTACAATAAAAGAAATTCCTATACTTCTGTGCCTTCAGAAATTAACAAAGAAGCTTATTTAAGTGCAACTTGTCACTTAGGCTAACACTGTTTTTAAAACATCTCAAACTGAGTAATAGTTACTAAAAATTAGTTTTATTGGAGTTTGTGAACTTCTATTTCTCTAATGCATTGAAGTTTTTCTAATTTTAAGACTTAAATTGCACTCCCTAAAGTATCTTAAACTAGGGGGCAGATGGTTAGATTATATTTACATTCTCTTAAATTTCTTCCATTTCTTCTCCCTGTACATTTCCGCTAAATCACTTTTAAACAGGGGAGCTAAAGTATAGGATATCATCTCTGACATTCTCTTGTTACTACTCGATCACCCCTTCCCGCCACAGTCCAGCCCTCAACTGTTGTCTGCATCCTCCACTCCAAGTAGTCGGTCCATGACAAGACCCTCCTTTGCCTTCCCTGTTCCTCACTCCAGTTTCACATTACTGCCAGAGGCAGCTCTCTGACCATGAACTTGTCAGTTATACATTGAATTGGTAGCTAAGTTACTGCCAAAGCC
The DNA here is from genome assembly GCA_027560015.1 of Chloroceryle amazona. NCBI lineage: Eukaryota > Metazoa > Chordata > Aves > Coraciiformes > Cerylidae > Chloroceryle > Chloroceryle amazona. The sequence goes on along the minus strand of JANHFX010016869.1, from coordinate 22,885 downwards.
AGGCTTTTAAAGCCAGACTTACCCACCATGACCTACCACTCCCCACTAAAGTATCAAATGGTCATTTCAGTGTAAATTGTGCAGTTTAGTAACATGGAACTTTAAAGTGAGCTATATCCTAATGAGGATGAAGGGACACAGTTTTATCAGCTACAGTGTGCTACTCCTTCTCCCTTATTTGTATTCAGTGCTCTAGAGTTCCTCTTCTACCAGTGGAAGTTATCAATATTAAAAAAGCTTTACTGCACTCCTGATGCCATTTCCTGCTTGACAGGAGGGATGAGCCAGCAGGAGAAGCTAAGACTTGCTCTTCCTTTCAACAATTGCATAGAAAGCCATCACCAAGTTAGTGCTATTGCCTCCCTATATAACACACTGTCAGACCTGTAGATACATTGTGGTGCAAATGACAGTTTCTTGATAAATTTATATTAAAAATAAACCCTGCATTCCAACAGTCTGCGAGAGATAGAGATCTGAAATAAAACCTATAAAGGGTCCACAAACAAAAAATTAAATTCTAATGTTTATCATCCTGTGCAGGAAATCAACTGATAGGAGTAGCTGACTCATTTTTTTTCAGTTTTCAATTTCTATTTAGTGTGGGATATGAGGTTGTCCTTTCTTCCGTGGAACCAGAACATAAACCAACAAAATTTTAAAGATGATTGTTATTCATCGATTCCATACATGGAATAAATGAATGAATTCTTTTTATATGTACCACAGGACTGCTTGGGAACAATATATTTTTGTACTTTAATCACACATTTTTTAAAAAGTTAATTTGTAGAACTGAGGCAAAGCTCATGACAACAGAAACATGTGAAACATAGGGTCCAGCAGCACCTCTGTGAATCCCTTCACAATGACACCGTTCACAGGCTGATGGCAAATGTTTTCCAACTCCTGCTGCAGATAAGCACAGTTCACAAGCAGACAAGCTAGAAAGCTGCTTGTCCTCAGAAACCCTGGAGAAGAGCTCTTACCTTGAGCAATGTCATCCTGCCTTTGCAGGCAGGGCCGCTCAGCCTTAGTCAACTGGGGAGGCTGCTCTGGCTCCTGCTGCTTGTAGTATCTGCCCTCATTGAACACCTGTGGTAGGTTGGCCGTGTGTACCTGCCGGAGCTGCTCATAGTCATTCAAAGCCGCTGTCAAGTCCCAATTTTTGCCTGCCAAACAGCAAAAGGACATTTTGCTCACATATGTATGTGACCAGATTGATAACACAGAAAAGATCTTCATAGGCACTTAAAATATAAAACTAAAGAACTCACTCTTACTTAAAGCATCAGCTTCATCATACAATATTTTGCAACCAGTCCTCCATCAACAAAAATGCACAGCTGATAAACAGCTTGCTTTTTTTTTTCCCATTTATATTTTACTTTTCTTTAATACCATAATTAAAGAATACCTCAGAAAAGTTCCTGTCCAACTTCCTGCTCAAAGCAGCGTTAGCTGTAAGATTAGACTAGATTGCTCAGGGCTTTATTCAGTTTGGTCTTTAACATTTAAAGGATGGAGACTGTACAACTTCTCTGGGTACACTGTTCCCACGTCTGACTGGGTACATGGGACCTATGTCCACTCTGAAACTTTCTCATTTCAACTTATTGCCATTCCCTCTTGTCCTCGTGCCATGCACCACTGTGAAGAGCCCAGCTCCAACTCCTTAATAACCTTCTTACTGGCACTAGAAGGCTGTTGTTACATCCCATTAAAAGCCTCCCCATTTCCAGCCTCAACAAACCCCACTCCTGTCAATGTCTCCAGGTGCTCCAGCCATGTAACCTTTGTAGACTTCCCCTGAACTTAATCCAATTTATAGCTGTTTTCCTTGGACTGGAAGTAGGGAACAAAATTAGACATGGTATTATAGATGTTTAAGTAGTGCTGAGTAAAGAGGTATAGGTCATTTCCCTCATCTATGGGCTATTGTCTTACTGATTTAACTCAGCATACTGCTGGCTTTAGAATCATAGACTTGTCAGGGTTGGAAGGGACCTTAAAGATCATCTAGTTCCAACCCCCCTGCCAATGTCAGGGACACCTCCCACTAAGGCAGGTTGCTCAGAGCCCCACCGCCTCTCTGGGCAACCTGTGGCTTCCACCGCCTCTCTGGGCAACCTGTTCCAGTGTCTCACCACCCTCATGGTGAAAAAAACCACAAAAAAGTGGAGTAGAGGGGGGAGAATCACCTCCCTCGACCTTCTGGCCACGCTTCTCTTGATACAGCCCAGGATATGATTGGCTTTCTGAGCTGCAAGTGTACACTGCTGGCTCATGCTGATTTTCTCATTTACCAGTACTCCCAAGTCCTTTTCTTCAGGGATGCTCTCAAGCCAGTCACTGCCCAGCCTATATTGGTGCTTGGGATTGCTCCAACCCAGATAGATGACCTTGCATTTGGCCTTGTTGAACTTCATGAGGTTGACATTTCCTAGCTGTCAGGGCATATGGCTGATGAATGTGCAGCTTGCTGGCTACCAAGACCTCCTGGTCTTTTTCTGCCAAGCTGCCCACAAACCTCTACCATTGTAGGCTGTTCTTCCTTTCCGAGTGAGAACTTCAGTGCCCATCCTCGTTAATTTTTTTCAGGTTTCTGCTGGTCAATCCCCGCACTCTGTCTAGGTTCCTCTGCATGGCAGCTCTGCCCTTGAAAACATCAACTGGTCCTCCCAGTTGGTGTCATTTGCAAACTTGATGTTGCCTCACTGTTAAAGACTTTAAACAGGTATGGACCCCTGAGAGTTTGTTACCAGCTTCCAGCTTGAAAACTATCCATTAACTGCTACTCTCTGAGCTTGAACATAACAGTTATTTGCCCATCTAATTGTCCATCCATCCAGACTGCAACATCCTAACTTGAATCTAACAATACTGAGGGAAACAGTGTCAAAAGCCTGCTAATGCTGAGGTAGAAGGTGTCCATTGCTCCCCTCTCATCCACAAATCTAGGTATTTTATCATATTGGGCATTCAAAACTAAGACTTATCTCACCCAGATTCTGGTAACATGGCTCCAGAAACTGACAATTTAAGATGAACACTAAATCCCACAGAATTTAACTTATGTTAATAATGAGGAGACAATAATTCACATCTGTAAAGTTGCATTAATAAATAATAATTAGCAGCAGTGATGAGAAGACATGACTGTTACTGTTATAGCACAGAAGAGTGAGAAACGTTCTTATCTATTTGCAGACCAGCTAGAATATAAATGCAAAAATACTTTAGGTCCCTTTATCTTCTACGCCAGAGAGAACTTGCTCTCTCAAAGATTTAAAACGTCTTTTAGAAAGAAGGTATTGTAGGATGGTATTTTGTAACAAAACATGCAGTGAGGCAATTCAGTCAGCGAATAGACCCTGCCAACAAAGAATCCTCTAAAAAATGTGCTTCCAAGCTCCCACTTAATCATATTGTTATGACCACTGGTAACACAACATAGGCTAATATCCAGAGCTAAGGAAGTTTAGCACACGTGGTGAAAGGTAACTTGTCACTCTTGTCAATCTCAAAAATAATGAGAAAAAGTTGAGATGTTTGTGTGTTATTTTCAAAACAATCCTAAGTTAAAATACACAAATGTCCTAAAATTCTCTAAGTACTTGGTTTTAATTTGAAAATTTCAAATATTTAATAGCAAGATAAAAAGATCCCACTAATTATATGATAGACAGCATTCCCTAAGGACTTATTTTAGGAATTCAAAAGTAAGCTGATTCTGACTAATGCATGATTTATTACACCATAAAAGTTTGACATTTTTTGTACTTTAAGAAGCTACATTCCCTGAGTAGCAGTTAAATGTAACTTAATTGCTTACACAAAGGCAAATAAGCTAAAAATAGTACGTGGCAGTTTTATACAGATAAAACAGTCTTGTTATACAGATAAGCAGTATTTTACTGTTGCAGTCATTTCTGTGAGGAACAAAAGACCAGCATGAACAGTTGTTGCCTACAGGGTTGAGATAAACTATCTCAGGTTCTGAAGTAATAAACAAAATTGTGAAAGGAGAATTAATATCATCAAGCAAGAATGTTATATACATCCTGAGTAGTCCACAATATAAATAGTGATATTCATGTCAGCGATATGGAATCTTTATATATATATATTATGCTGTAATCTTCTATTAGAAAGCCTATAGGACAAAATGCAATTGTCAAATATCCTAGAAAAAGCAAGTAGGCTCAGCAGCTATAACTCAGACAGTGCTCTGCGCTAACTGTATATATATCATCTGAATCAAGTTGCCCAACCCAAACACTGAAGACTCATCAGTGTGTTCCCAAGACTGATGTGATCATATATCAATCTTCAGAGTAGGGAATGTCTTCTCTGGTCCTTTTTTCAGAAGGCACTTACAATATGCTTTTCAAATCACCTTCTCAACCATGAAGAAAATAAATTTTTTCTTAAAAAAGTGAAAGTGACAATATATATAATTCTAGGAAACACAGGTTTAAAGCAAACAGTATTATCTAAGTACAAGCAATGCCACAAGTTAGCACTATGTGACTCCCAGCAGTAATCTGTGTTTATTCAGTACAGATCCTTGAGTAACAGACTTATATTAATTGAACAACCTTTCTCTAATGCCAGAGCATTCCTTACAGGTCACCAACTCAAGGCATTTTCATGTTTAAGTTCTGAAATATAAAAAAAATATTTAAAATCACCGTGCATTTGCTGCTTTGTGATGGCACCTTGATGTATGTAATAGGAAAACCTAAGATCAACAGACAAATCCCACTGCCCTTCATTATAGGCCAAATGCAGTCATCTCATATAGAAAAGCTCTATCATAAAATTTGCAGTCAACCTTCAAAAACTAGTCTCAGAAACTAGGCACACAGTGTGCTGCATTTAAAAGTAAAATGCATAGTGACTCTTGAGCTACACTCCATGGTACAATATAGCAACTGAGCTTCTAATACAGATTTCTAGTGGTGTGACATGACAGGTGATAAAGTTTCAGCTGGTAGTTACTGAAGAAAACAGTGGGGCTTACAGCTGTGTGGAGATGAACAGAAGCTAACTCTGCATAGCTCTCCTCCTTAACCTTTGCATAGTAACAGCTTCTGAATTTCTAACACTTATTACACTCCAAATTAAGTTTTAAAAGAAGAAAAAACCCTGAGGTGTGCTATGTCAGAAATGACAAAAATTAACTCATGTAACACTGAAATCAAACGTATCTCCCCAGTGCCTCATGGATTAAGTCCTTCCTTCCAGTCTTGCTACTTGTCCAACAAGTTGCAGAAGGTCTGGAGCAGATTGGATACAGTCCCTTTGGGTCCCTTGGAAAAGACTCACTCATTCTGTCATCAAAGTTCTTCCGTTTGTACATCTGCTCCTTGTTCCTCCCTGGATTCTCCTAGACTTTGCTCCTTACACAAGTCTCTTCTCTGTCACATCTTTTTTTATCATCTTTGTCATCTCCTGCAAAGGTCACCAACGAAAAGGAACACTCTTTCCTATCCCACAGAGGTTACACCTCACATAGGCACTGACATGCCCTCCATCACAAGACTAAAGGAAAAGCAACAGGCAATTAATCTATTTTGCGCAGTGTCATCAACTGCATTAAGTCAAGTAAGACTTTTTGTTGCAATTTGAAGGCCAAAAAACCCACAAAGCTATTTTCAGATTGCCCACTTTTTATCTTTTACTGTTAGTTATCTGATGTATCCTGCTGTTCACTGACTGTTCACTGTTTATACAACATATCATTGTTTTAACAAAAGGTATTTCACATGCCTAACAATGCTATTTCAGTGCACACAGTCACATCAAATGACAAGTCACTGGTTGCACCGTATTAGTTAATGAATTGCTCCAAACCAGCACTGACACAGTGGGTTTACATGAAAGGCTTTGAGCTTCTAATAGCCAGGGAACATCAGTCATCACAAAGCTGGTTGGAAAACACAGGTAGTGAACTATGATCAGAATGCTGGAAGCAAATTTCTTCACTAACTCAACAGAAAGATTACTCTTAGTGAACAATTATTTCCATAACAACTGCATCTTCTATACGAGTCAACAGGTGCAAAATTTAACAGGACTGAAAGGGCTCTGCTTTAAAACCAAGTGTTTCTACTGTGGAGGAAAAACAACAGAAGTGCAGCTGAGTAAAGAATGAAAAATGCAGTCTGACTGAGGGCTGGTACTGACATTTTAGTGTCAGAGACAGCAGGCATCTACATGAAAGGGAAATTAAAAAATATACTCAGTTATACTGTGAAGTTTCTGTCCTAAATAACAGTCGCTTGAATAACAGGAGGTATTGTCAGCCTGGAGAAAAAATAAAGATATACACAGTATATACAACAATATATAACTCCACATGCCACATATCCATTTTTTGGCCATACCACCTCAAACAGGCCTTTCTGTGGTAGGTTCATTGGACTCCAAATCCCAGGCTAGACAGAAGCTGAAAAGGAGGCAGTGATCAAGAGCACACTCTATGCAAGAGTACTACTGCAGGATCCACAGAGAGTGCATTCTTGCCTTGGCACACCTCCCTTTGGGCATCGCATCTTTAGTGAACACTGGCAAAAGCTTTTTGCTATTAAATCTAGCTTTTGAAGGAGGGAAAAGTTGAAGTGACTTCATTAGAACTTTCCACATTATGATCAGAGAAGACACCTCATTGCTTCACCTTTCCCAGCCCTTCTACCTCACATTCTTGTCCTTCTCAACCTGTGGACACCATCCTCTCCTTAGAAAGCATTTGATAAAAGAAAATAAGACTAAGACATAAAGTTTTAGATTTAGCCTTGACTACTGCTGTTTTCATCTTGAAGCACACTAGCAGGAAAACCAGCCAAGGAACAAGACTGGGAATCAGGTGGACAAACAACTGAGCCAATACATTAGTCAGAAATTTAGAATAGAACGCTGCCATTTTCTTCAGGCTCTGCAGCAAGGAAATTAGTTGCATGTCAATGAAGAGGTCAAACCAAAGCAGAGTAAACTTCACAGGATGGGAAATACTGCTGTAGAATCCACCACAGTGGATCCATCCACTGTGAACATACACTATAACAAATGTAAAACATTTACATAATTACTGTTTCCTGAGTGGAACTGGAAATGCTGTACTATCAGACAGCCAAGTGTTTGTTTGCCCAGGTTTTATTTCAAAATATCACCACATCGTTGAGTTTTAAATAGAATAATTAATTGCATAGTTGCTTTTTTGTTTTGTTTTTAACAAACAATGCAACTATATAGTGCTATCTGTTAGAATCTCTTGGAAAAGTTTCAGAGTGACATCCTAATGAAGTACTGACTTCTGCCTTCTGATACATATGTTTCCAAGTCACTCTACATTTTAATAAGATGATCACCTTGAAAGCTGAAACATGAAAGCAGAAGAAACTTTGGACATTTGCTTTAAACCATTTGTTTCAAGACTATCACATATTGTAATTTTTTAGATGAGAAATACACTCTGGTAGAGTTAGCACAAGCCAGATTTTACAATAGTTTTCATAGTGCTTAGACAGCTGCATTTACCCTTGTTTTTCTGGAGAATAAGGGTTCACCTTGTTTTTAATCTAGTCTTTCTCTAGTCAAGTCTTCAACTTGATTGTGCTGTGAGGAGAAAGTGACTTAATAATGCTCTGCAGCATATGAGTAATCCCTTCTTGCTCAACGTTAAGCAGAAGCTTTGTCGGATCACAACTCGTATTCTCTAGTAACAAACATGAAGCTCCCATTAAGCAGCTTATGCTAGTTGTACCAATATGACATTTTATATTTTTCAGGCAGATAATATTCAGGCAGCAAGGCCCAAGTAACTATTATTTAGTCTTCTGGACTTTTCACTTTTTATTGTTTTGGCTAAAATACCATAGCTTAGTGGGGATGTAACAGTTAATAAATCTATTGTCTTTTACTTCTTAAATCAAATATACTAAAACTAGAGGGCATTTATCATTAATTAGTAGGAATAGCAAGCATGCAATTATAAAGCACTTCCCCCCTGCAAGCTTTCAAATATCCACCTACTCCAATATGTTTAAAAGAACATTTGAAAGGTCACCAGAAATTCTAGATTTAATGATAAACAATATGTTAGAAAGGACGCAACTTGAGATAAGGGACTAGGAAAGATCTAAATGGCAAGGACCACAATAAAAGGCAACTTGCAGCAACAACATACACACAGCAATTCAGCAAAGGAAATTTTAAAAGTGGTAGGAAATGCTGCCTAAAAGGACCAAAAGGATACAGAAGAGGAAGGTTAGACAGAATTAAACAAACTGTAATGCAGTCTGCATTTACAGTTAATGAATTGCTGGTGCATATATCTAAGAATCAGAAGGAATAAAAATAGCCAGTAAGAATTAATGTGAAACTGTCACAAAACAATAAAGGAAAAAAAAAGCTGAAGTGCTAAGCTGAAGTGCTACACAGCTCACAGAGATCTCAACTTGGACAAGATTACAGAATAATGTATTTCAGAAAATAAAACTTAGGTCTACAGAGGCACAAAAAGATGACTAAACTTAACAAGAAACTAAGGAAAAGAGTGTCATTTTTCAATGTGAAAAATACAAGAAAGTAAAAAAGGTATTTTGGTGATATAGCAGTAAAACCAAAATGAACACACCTTCTGGAATTTTTAACCATTCTAATCAGGTATAATATCTGCCCTTCTACTTTACATTTAATGCTGTTTTTGTTGTTAATGAAACTCACACTTGAATGCAATACCATTTAGAAAACGTTTTTTATAAAGAGAGACTACTGAAGAACCACTGCCAGCAGTGTAACTTCCGAGGTTTTTGCCACCACTTCTTAAATATTTTACTATTGTTTGTATTAAAAAAAAAAAATCCCATCCCACAATTACTTAAGCTAATGCAAAGCATACACAGAAAAAAGCACCAGAACCTCCCTATTAAAAAAAATAAAAAAAATAAAATTAAATTTAACAAAGTGTCCCTGCCCACAGAACAGGAAAAGTCTTGCTGACAAAGTAATTTTAACTCCTTCGTTCTGGTTATTCTAACTCCTTCAAATATACTGCAGAGAACATGCCTCTGTGACTGAAATACTTCATGCCAGTATATGGAAAAGTGTTCTTGGCATGGTAGCCACCCCACAAATAAAAAGCATGAGCTGTTAGGTGGCAGGCCCATCATCTCCCCTTTTAGTGCATTTAGCAGGACAAGCATTTTACATGAGACTATACTGTGGATCAGTAGCAAATCAATTAAACAGGCACAGGAATTTTCAGTAGGAATGCTTGATTCATGTAGTCCTTCCCCTTATGAGGGCAAAAACTGTCTGTAAGGATGTACAATCTGAGACAATTACAAATGACCAGAGACAAATGCAGTATTTGGCAGGCTATAAAACATACTTCCAAAAGAAAAATATATATATATGCAGGACTCTTATTGCATCTATGTTCTTCTTTGCCATCTTTCAGCTTAGATTTTGAGCTGCTATGCATGTTAAAAAGTAAAATAATATGAATCTACATCATGATGTCTTCCTTCCAAGTACACAGAAAAGAGCTCTTAGCTGAAAGTGTTGGCTGAAAGGATGAGAGAAATGAGAAACACTCAGAGTCTTACAGTTAGGTCTGAACAAGACAAGTCCTCACAATGTTTCATAGCATAAATCTAGTACAAGTCTTATCATTTTGACCTGTCGTCAGTTTGACCAAATGAAATACAGCCATTATGGGACAACATAAATCAAGAGGGGAATAAGTTAACTTCCAGGTAGAGAAGAATAACAAATCTGAGGAAGGCACTGAATATCAAGACATGATCTACGTAACAGACCTGTAAGATCTATTTGAAGCTAACACAGAAAGTAACGTTCCATTTATGGTGAACTCTTGCTAATCTACTTGGATTCACACTTCTGTGTAGTTTTACACTTAGATGAAATAATTTGAAATAATTGGGATTCCTATTAAATTAAGGTCTCCTCATGAACAAGGATGTGTCTAAGACAGCCCAACTTAAGGGCCAACTGCAGGGAAAAAAAAAAAAAAAAAAAAAAAGATAAAGGAGTTCAAAAAGGCCTGAATGTTGCAGACTGATTTAGCTCTCTCAAAACAAAGTAAAGCCTTTGAAATTCTTCTTTTCCCTATTGACATCAGCTCTGTCTTGTCTAGGTTTAAAGTTGATTTCCGTGCTCCAATAGCCTGTATATTTCAGAAATGGAAATGTTCACATTTGCCACAAGAGAAATGAATAGTTGAGCATGGTTAATATATTTTGTCATTGACAGGAATTCTCCCTGAATACTTCATCTATCTGGAATGATGATGTTTTAAGAGATGTTGGTTGAGAGGATTCATAATTGCCAATAATTATATGAAAACCTGAATATTATTAGGACCAAAAAGGAGTATTACTACCTTCATACATTGTTCAATCATTCTAGTATCTTGTCCAAATCTTTGCAAGAGCCTTTATTTAAACATCTCTTCTGAACCTAACTTCTATATTTCTCTCTTTTTAATGCAGCATATGTTTACAGTTCCATGTGCTGGTGAAGTTACAATTAACTGTTCTGAACTAGAGGAGTGCTGACATTTTACCCTGACCATTTTATAGGATTTTTTGTGTGTGTTTTTTTGTATAGAACTTTCTCCAAATATTAAAAATTGTGACAACTCACTAGTAATTCTACCTTCAACTGTAAAAGCTCTTTTACTTGTTCGCTTATTGCTAGCATTGACAATTCTAGGAAATCTATTGTATTAAAGTTAGGAATTCCAGGTGATTATGCTAAAAAGACATTTGGAAAAATGATAAGCAGCCTCAGTCTTTCAAGATTGTTAATTGATTGTTAGCTTTCTCCAACAAAAAATGATCCTCATTTTGTGCCATTAAGCCAGTGCACAATGATTTATTTTTTTAAAAAAACATGGAAATTTATATCCCCAGACTTGACAATCTGTTAAGGTATGAAGTCTACCACTACCATCAGCTTCTTTCCTATGTAAGGAAGTCTGTTCTTACAAAGCAACTGCTAATAAAGCAATCCAAAAGATTAGTTTAAATGCAGTGACTTCTTATTATTTTGCATGAAGTAGATTAACAAATATTAACAGGCATAAGATAAGAATAGGAACTCAAAACCAGCTTTATTCCTTCAGAAAAAATGATATGCAAAACAGGATAAAGTTAGACCACAGGTTTTAATACAAGATTTAATTCTGGTCCATGTTTGCAAAGGAAAATAGCGTAGCAAGTTAATTTGCCTCAATTTCTGCTAGAATGCAAAGTCACTCAAAGCTGAACAGACAGCTGAAAATGACAATTTTGATCTCTGTGTAACGAGACATTGGTAGCAGCTCAGCTTCTTCTTCCCTTTGCCAAACCTTCCTCAAGAGAACTAAAAAAGGAACTGTCTGGGGGAGAGGAGAATAAGAGACTATTTTTGGGGAGTTAGCTTTGTACACTCAACCACATGACAGTAGTGTAAATTTATCTCTTCTCTCCATTAATTACACGCTTTTCTTCAAATTCTGCTTACATACACTATGCTTTAAGGAGACATCTCTCTACTACATCTGTCATTTTCCACAGGGTCAGTCTCTTTTACTGCATACATTTCATGACTGGAAAGTCATTCTCCTGATTTCCAAATTAATGATGAACTATGTATACCTTGATTAATTAGTATATAGTGCTGGAAATAGATAGCAATTACTTTTATACCATGTTGTAATCCTTCATCATTTATATAAATAAATGAAGCCATTTATACAAGTAATATGGCAGTTTTTCAGTTAAAAACATTCTTTTTGGTACAGTTTGGAGTTTTCTTTTGTTTTTATTATTTTTCACTTTTATTATTATTGCCAGGGAATTTCACAAATCCTCCAGTTCCTGATTGTTGACTATATGCTGTCGGCATTTCAAAATACCTGTGCCTTCCCCCTATATTCCAGTGGTCTTGGCCTGCACACCTGCTGCTTCCTGAAAACTAAACTTTCTGATTTATTAGTAATTTCCAAGTTCATGCAAACCTACAGCCCTAGCACTGTAAACCAAATACAGCATAATTTTTTTTTAAAGATTAAACTGTTTTATTTAACAGTTTTCTTTCTGCCTTAGGCCACATTTTAAGTAGGTTATACTTAACAACTCAAGCATTTCTGCTATTCCACGCATGGGAGATTCAAGGTGAAAGCCTGGACTACCCAGAAGGAAAAGAAACATGCCCTCCTCATGCTTGGAGAAGTGGGAGATTAAACACAGGTGAAGAGAAATTATGCTGGTTTTGCCAAAGCTTAGTGAAGCAAGAAAGTCTTTCTACTGATGTCAAGGTGCCTTTGGGTCTGACTGCCATTAACATGTATGCATATAAAAAGGTGATAGATGAAGAGTCTTGCAGCTGATTTCATGTTTTCCTGTGACACTAATCTAATACCTATCCTAATTTCATCCTGTACAAAGCAGTGATACACAAGCCTACGAGTATGGGCTGCTTTTCAAACTATTTTGCTGAGATTGTTGTTTTATTAACCTGGGTCACCTTTATTGTCAAATTGCTCTGTCAATATTAAACACTTGAGCATGGCCTGGACATAAGTAAAGTTAGGATTTTTTTGTGTGTTTGCTTGGTCCTTCTCCTGTTATCCTCAAAATTAAGTGAAAGCTGGAAAACAAAACTCTAGGTAATTAATAGAAATGTGGTAGCATCAAGATGGCCCTAACTTAACACATTTTCATTCCATCGAGCTAAAATAAAGGCAAAAAGTGATAATAAACCTTCCATTCAGCTCTCCCCAACTTCCGCTTGTTCATCTAGTTCTTATATCAGAAATACTTCACATTTTTTTTTACTGCAAATGAGGGAAAAGGGGGTGGAGTTTAGTATATAATTTATGGTGATAATACCTACATTACTTTCTTTCAGTTCTTCTGCACAGCAATTAATACCTTAGTTTTAGAGTGAAAAATTAAATTACCTAATAAAGTTCCACTTCTTGCATTTCCTTTCAATGCTTTAAATTCAGAAATTTATGCTCTATTAATCTTTTTGAAAACTGAGGCACTGACATCAGCAAATAAGAGAATAATGGCAAATAATTCCTAGAACAATCAGAACTAATCTCAGGAAAAGCATTTACTGAAAGCATAGCATAAAACTAAAGGCACAAAAAATACGTAAGTGGCATATGCAGCACTCAAGAGGTCAGGTCACAAAGGGCAAATGAAATAACAATTTCAGGTTCTCCAGCAAAATTATAGGAGTTCATGCTGCCTTCTTCCACAAGGGGACTGATAGACAACTGTCCCAGACAGTGATTTATCAAGAATTTGCAATCATGGCCAAAACAATAGGTACCTACCTCCCTTGGGCACAACTACCTGAATGCAATTAATTTGTGGAATGAAAAACTACTGAGTTTTTTTGAGCTTCTTTTGATGTTTCATCATTTATAATAAGCCAAATCAAATAAATTTGAACTGATTTAAAGAATACACTAGTAAAGATCAGCAAAAGCTGACAGATACTGATTTAAACTTTTTCAATAAAGGAGCAGTTTAAAAAAATATATTGTAAATATATATATTTATTATCTGGTAGTCAGCAAATAGGTTTTGATGTCCTTTTATTTACACAGGGAGATACCCATCATTCTTTGATTGGCTTGTAATTATTAACATAAAACATAAGGATTTACAATGTCTTGGAGATGCCATGAATTTTAGTGTCATAGTTAGAGGGGCCGGGACCAGTTTATCGTTATGTGGTTAGAAGCAAAACTGTGTATTCTATACTCTCTA